>PVKA01020451.1:19242-40445 GCA_004027165.1 Ctenomys sociabilis | reverse complement strand
AAAAAAATACTATAACATCATGGAACTCAGTTGTGCCTCAAATTTTCTGATCAAGGGGATTATGAACCCACAGAGGAATGTGATCAATGATCTATAGTGGGCCTAAGGAGAGTCACATGGACAGAAAACTTTCTCTCATGCTTTCACAGAGAGCAAATTGGTCAAGCAATGGCCGTGACTCATCCACATGGCTGGAAATGCTCTTTTGTCCAGCATAGAAGCCGTTGTCCATAGGTGGTCACCAGATACTCCAATATGATCAGTGCAACTGAGGAACTGACTCTAGCTTAAGTTTTAATAGGATAGACAGGGCCAGGGAGATGGCTCAGTAGAATAAGTGCTTGCCTGGCAAGCACAAAGGCCTGAGTTCAATCCCCGGTTCTGCCAAAAATAAGTAAATAAAGAATAGGATAGACAGCTGGTGGATGCTGTTTTAGAGAGCACTGATCTGTAGATGAAAAATGAATCTTTAGGAGAGAGAATTAACACCAGGCAGGGGACCTTCTCAGAGAGAAACAAGGGAATCCGATCCACCTTAGGAGGAGAATAAGCAGAGACTCTCTCTCAAGATTCTCTGGATCCACTAAGTTAAACTGCTTGTTTCTCATCTTGTGTGATGTTTCAGAAGGCAACAGAAGGGTCTATTTGCGTTCCATTTGCATATTAATTCTCACAGCCCTTCTTTATGGTAGATACCACAACTTTTATCCCTTTATGGTGAAAAACAAGGATATTTAAAGATGTAGGGAAAGAATCAGTGGAGAATTCTTTTTTTTTTTTTTTTTTTTTTTTTTGTCTTTTTGAGACAGGGTCTCACTATACAGTTCAGGCTGGCCTTAAGCTCACTTTGTAGCTCAGGCTGGTCTTGAACTCACAACAATCCTCCTGCCTCAGCCTTCCGAGTGCTGGGATTACAGGCATGCGCCACCACGCCCGGCTAAGAGAATTCTTGAGATAGAGAATTTGGAGATGCTTTGCCAGGATCCACATTCTTTTTGTAGCCCTTCCACCTTGGAGCCTCCCATGGCGAGGACAGCTCTGGGATGGAGATGAGAGAAGAACGAGGTCAGAATGAACAGAGAAGAGCTTTGTGAATGGTGACCCTTGGCGTGACATCCCAAGCTGAAATATACTGTAGATTACTACTACCATTTTATTCTTTGGGGGCACCAGGGCAAGTGTGTGTTAATTTCTCAACTATTACATTTTGAGTCAAGAGTCATGAGGTTCATCCTCAGCTCTTCACAAAGCATTTACCGTGCTGATTTTCCCACCTCTGTAAAATAGGTAGAAGACAGTAGACCTCACAAATAATACCTTCCACACAGGGTGAGTGAAGAGCCTGTGAGACACTGTTAAGATCTGCTCTGGATGCTTAGCAAGGCCACAGAGACACCTGAGCCACTGTTACACTTACATGTCACCTTATTGTTTGTGTTCTGTCATCTCTTAATGCAGACGTATGGTGCCCGTGGAAGCCAGAAAACCCGCATAGGGTTACAACAGGGCTGCTTGATGCCTGCACTCAACACTGGACACAGTGAATCTCCAAAGCACACACACTCTCTTTCTCAACAAACAAACATCAGCAGACATAAGCTTGATATCCAGACACTAAGTCACCAGATTAAAAAATTGAATTGTCTTTTTTCAATAAGCAACCCTACTACCAACTGATTCAAACTGAGTGATCAGAACATGAACGATGAGTCTTGATCTTAAGTAATGCTTTGTTTGCCACCGAATCTATTCTGTTTATACTTTCTTTTCTTATTAGTTAAGTAGAATAAAGTTGTGTATCATATTCTCAAAAAAATTAATGATGAGTAGCCATCCATTGTGCTAAACATTTTATAAATATGTGTTATGTAACTCATAATAACTATGAGTTGGTATGATTATGAGCTTGTAAATGAAGGCAGAAAATGGTTCCTAAGTTTGATCATGGTCCACAGAACTAGCACATATAGAGAAAGAGTTATGTATTAGCTTCCTAGGGCTGATGGGACAAAGCCCCACAGACTCAGTGGCTGAAACAGCAGAAATGTTTTACCTCACAGGTCTGGAAGCTAGAAGCCTAAAATCAATATGGCAGCAGAGCTGGCTCTGGTTGCTGGCTGTGAGGGAAGAATCTCTTTCAGACCTCCCGCTTGGCTTGCCTGTGGCTGCCTTTACCTTTCCTATCACTTTTCTTCTCTCCATTTGTATTTTTATTTTAATTAATTAACAAATTAATTTTTTTGCTGGGATCCAACTGGAGACCTTGTGCTTACCAGGATTTTTTAATAAGGATGTGAGTCATACTGATTTTGGGCCAACTTTGGCCCTCATTTTAATTTGATTATCCGGAGAAGGTCAGATTCTGAGGCATTGAGAGTCAAGACTTCAACATGTGAATTTTGGGGTGAGGGTGCCACACAACTCAAGCCACAACACTGGATGCAAACCTGGCTGGCCCAGGCAGTGGGCCTCCAGCCTTTCTTCCAGAGAAGCAGACTCACACCATTCTCTTGTCCCCCCCCCCCCATAAGAACAAAGGTCTGGGCCTAGAGCGTGGCACTTGACCTCTAAATACAGCTTTCAAGCCACGGAACAGAAGTCTCTCCTCTGAAAGTCCTTAAGCTGGGAAAGTACTCGCTGAAAATGTTTATCTAAGAGGCTGGTTTCCAGTTTACTAGGCAATTCGGCATGGAGGACAGTTCTCATAAACATTTACAAATATCCTGCTCTGTAATGAGGTTAATCAGTAAACCACACAACCTCTGGCCTCCCTCGCTTCATACCTAGTCTCATTTTCAGTTGCTGTGAATAAGCTAAGGATGGTAATGCAGTTTCAAGGCTTGAAACATCCAATTAAGTCAGTCCTCTCCACAGCCACACACTGACGGGATTTGCCACAGAGATGATGAGTCTGAAGCCTGCTAAAGGTAGGATCTGGTCCACCTGCTCTGGGTTGTGCGTCTGAAGCAGACTGAGGAAAGTTGGGGTCATCGGGTGAGATCACAGGGACAGATGTCTATCAGCACGGGCTCAGTCCGCTGATAGAAGACCAGGTGAGAGGCTGGGATGGGGTGACACTTATAGGGTTCTAGAAAGGTGAGTGTCCTATTGGATTAAATTTAATATAGGGTGCTTAAAACTCTTTATGGGATATTAGCTCAGATTAGAATCATTTAGGAGAAGTCAGATGTTAACATCCATGGACACTAAAAAAATTAAAGCACACTGTTTAATGCAGAATTTCTAAAATGATGAGGTTCCAGTCTCAGTAGGTCATGCAAACTGCTCGGTAGCTTGTGGCCAGCATTATACACTGGAGTGGAGTTATGTCCAAGTGCCAGCTTTGCACAGCGGATGCAGTCGTTATATACTGTAAACATGTGCTAATGAAAGTGAAAGATTAAAAAAGACAGAAAAAGATCATAGAATAGGCTAGAATAAAATAGAAACATCATTGCGCCCCTCAAGAAATAAAGATACACTTTATAGAGCATTTTTTTCAGTTACATAATGATATATTATGATGTAAAAATATATAAAATATATATTTTATAAATTATATAGATATTTTAAAATTTTATTAAATATTACAATTAAAGATTTAAACAAGGGGCCAGGATATAGCTGAGCATCACAGTGCTTGCCTGGCAAGTGCAAGGTCCTGAGTTTGATTTCCAGTACCAAAAAAATTAAAGTATTCCAGTATTTAATATTCTTTTTAAATTCTATAAAAATACAAAAAGTTGTGTTATCAAATATTTTAAGTTATAGGAAGTGGTAAAAAACAATAAATAGAAAATAAAAGCAATGTAAGCTTCATGAACTACCTTCATATCAAATTCTTCTCAACCACCTATGGTGAATGGGTATGTGAAAAGCTTCCAGTTCAGGGTATTTATTTTCTATGAAGTAAAATATCAGTTGTAATTAAGAGACAGCATATTATTATTATTTAAATATTTTCTCAAAATAGAATCTTTTAAAATTTCCACCAAAAAAACAAAAAGGCATTGACAAGTCTTTATAATTCTGACTGGGGGGAATGTATTTTTGACCATGGACTAGGCCGACTGCTGTTGTATTTGAATGCGACATTTCAAAACGACTGATGCTTTATTTAGAGAGGGACATTAATTTGAAGGCTGGGAAAGCAAATCTCCCTTCCCTTTCAATTTAACATGCATTTATTAAATGTCTGATGTGTCAGGCATTGTGTCAGGCACCAGAAATGCTCACAAGAGAATATTATCTTCACCCCAAAGAGTTTGCTGAGTAACTACAGTAGTAATAAAGATGTACCAAGAGTTTGTGTTATTGTCGCAGACTGCAGAGTTTCCATTCTCTGTCTGGGTTCGCCTTAGACTTCTGACACAAGCGTGCCATATTTCATCTGGGGAGAGCAAGAAACAGAAGCTTACAGTTCGGTGTCTAGCCCAAGTGCTTACTCTAGGAAGTCGCCGGTGAATTAAACTGAGGTTTGGCCCTCACTGACTCTTAACTAGCTTCCCAGCCACTTCAAGTTTATCACAGAAGATTAGCTTGTGGACACACAAAAATGACTCTACAGGAGCGTTGTGCACAGAGGGTCAGAGAGATTAATTCCACCTGGTGGAACTAGGGCAGGCCCCAGGCAGGAGGTCACGTGCTGACAAGGCAGGGTGACACCCACAGGCGCCAGGCCTGGCTGCTACAGGACTCAAAAACAGCTTCACAAATGAAGCTAGGTCCCCTGGCCAGGAAGCCGTGGGTTAGGAAACAAAGGAAGGCAGAAAGGCAAGTTTCTCATTCAATTCAATAAACATTTATTAAAGACTTGCTGTGGTCAGGGATTTAAAAAAACAACATAGGGAGCTGGGTGGGATGGCACATGCCTGTAATCTGAGCTCCTCAGGAGGCTGAGGCAGGAGAACCCAGAGTTTGAGTCTAGCCTGCGCAACTGACTGAGACCTTGTCTCAAATTGAAATAAAAAGGGATAAGAATGTAGGTCAGTGGCAGAGCCTCTGCCAATGCAAGACTCTGGGGTCCATTCCTACTTCAGAAAGCCTACCAAAGCCAAAGAGCAGGAATGAGATGGAACCTGGATCCTTACTCAGGGCCATCAGACACACAGTGGGATTTTTTTTTCCAGACAAGGGTATTTTTTATTCAAGTTATTGCAAGTAGGAAACCAGAGCCCTAGGCTGGGATGAATAATGGCCACCCTCCACAACAGAACGGGGGAGGAAACTAGTGGCCCCTACCCCCTTCCGTAGTCAGCATGGCCCCTCTCCACTGAGCAGCAGCATCCAAGGGGCAGCGCCCCACAGTCCCTGGGGTGGGGTGCCCTGCACCCAGCCTGGGCACCCCACCCCAACTTGGAGAGGGAACAGGGCAGAACAGGAGGCAATGAGGATGAGCATCTGGCACTGATGGCAGCAGTGATGGCAAATGCCTAAGAGTGGAACACTGGACAAAAACCAGCACAACTGTCCAGAGGTAGCTTGTGAGCAGAGGAAAAGATGGAACCAGAACCTTGGGGAAGGGGAGCCGAGGGGTGGGGAACATGGGGCAAGCTTGGTAGTGGTGCCCACCCGGGGTCAGCAGCTGCAGTGCAAGCCGGCTTTAGGCATTTGCCAGAAGGGAGCCGGGCCTCACCTGAGCAGGTGAGGGCCAGCTGCTCTCATTGTGGGTGTAGCGTGGAGGGCGGGGCCTCTGGTGCTTGCTCCTCCTTGTATCCCAGGAGGTGTCCAACCTGGGGGCTGCCTAGGAAGGCTGGGAAGTAGCAGGAGAGTGAGCCATAACACAGTGGGGTCTTGAGGAAGGGCCATGACCGTCGTGTGGGTCCAGCTCCCCTGCTTGTCCATGCAGTACTTTGGTGACAACCTTCTCAGAGCTGCGCTGTCTAATCTGAGAGCCAGTGGCCACATGTGACTTGCTTAATCTTAAATTATAATTACTTGAAGTTAGGCAAAATTTAACATTTAGATCCTTGTGTCACTAGTTGCACTGCAAGGAGTTTAACCACTTATGTGGTTGGTGGCTACCAGAGGGGCAGGTACAGAGTCTCTCTTTAGCACTTCGGATGGTTGTCTCTTAGAGCATCTACTGACGGATGGAGGGTCTATCCAGTGGTACCTTACTTTCTTTTTCTCAGACTTTTCTTTTTCTCAGACTCCTCTGGAATAGCTGGTTCATGTGTTCCCACTTAAGAACCCTTTCTTAAATTCTCATGGAGAATGCAGATTCATATATTCTAAAGTTGAACTGCTTCAGCTCCACCCACATCTTCTCCATGACACAGTTTTGTAATTTTTACTTATTCACTTGTTTATATCCTTGTTCTTGGTATTCCCATCTCCCCACACACTAGAAAAAGGCTGGGACCTTTTCTCTCATTCCTTTTTATTTTTTCTGTCTTTTTGAGACAGGGTCTCTTTAAGCATTTCAGGCTATCCTTGAGCTCACTTTGTAGCCCAGCCTGGTCTCAAACTCTCAACAGTGCTCCTGCCTCAGCCTCTAAAGTGCTTTTCTCTCATTCTTGTTTGCAGTTGTATCCTCAGAGGCTCACACTGTCTGGCAAATAACAAATGCTTATGAGGTTGATAATGCAAGAACTGGCCTGATATTTGTGTCATGAAGATCGACCATATGTTAATCACAGTTACTAATTAGCTGTGGTTAGAATCAGGATTTGGAGAAGTTCTTTAGGAAATGGCATGTCTTTTTTTTAATGATTCTATTGCGAAACAGATAGCAATGAGACAGTTTCAAAACAGATAAATAGGATACTTTCAATAATTAATACATTGCATACTATTGTCTTCTTAATGGTTATTCATAGTACAAGATAAAGACATGATATCCTGTCCACAAACACTGTTAGAACAAATCTTTCTATTCACTGAATTAAGAGAAAGTAGCTGTATATCTATCTTAAGTATTTTGAATATACAGATATAAAATGGTCCTTCATTTGTATCCCCATTTTTGTTTAATTTTGTCAGAGAAGGGTATTTCATTATCATTTAAATATTGTAGGTGCATGAATTCAGCAAAATATTCCAATATAGTCCAGTAGTCCATAATAGTAGTGGGCTATCTGTAGGACTGGCAATGTCGAAGTTGTTGACTTGAGCCTTTAGAGCTCAGTATATTAATATGGCTTTACTTTTTATGCTTCATTTTTACTTTCCTGCTGAATGGTTAAGACCAAGATAAGGCAAGACCTATATAATAAGAAATGTGACTTTTTTATCTGACAAGGTCAGTCAAATCCCCTCAGGATATATCCTGAAACCGTGTACCACAGTCTGTAGATCCTTTGTCAGCGTCACCCAGGTGGATGAGTCACGGCCATTGCTTGACCAATTTGCTTTCTATAAAAGCCTGAGAGAATGTTTTCTCTCCATGTGACTTTCCTTAGGCACACTCTACATCATTGATCACTTTCCTCTGTGGCCCCATAATCTCCTTAATCAGAAAATTTGGGAGACAACTGAGTTACATGATGTTACAGTACAGGTTCTCCTATGTCCTGGGTCCAAAATGTTGATGGCATGTCTTTTAACAGTACCAGATTTAGTTTTTTTTTTCTCAACAACTGCATTCTATACCCAGATTTTCTTAAGAGATAACAAGGCTGAGATTCCATTCTGCAGATGAAATTGGAACACGAAACGGTCAGGCAGTTGTTTACACTCTCACAGTTCATTGGTAGTGGGAGTCATTTTGGTCCAGCCATGCTGGAATACAGTGGTTCTTCGCTTGGAAGCTGCCTGTGTACTTCATAGAGATTTGGTGAGCACAGTAAAATAGTAGAAGGGCTTTGAGAAGAGAAGTATTGCCTACAGTTATTGGATATTGTTTTCATATTTTTGCCATGTTTTGCTGTTGTAGCATAATATCGTCTATATCATCATAAAAAGTTTCCTGTTTTAATCTAGGTGATGCCAGAGATTAATATGACATTGATGTCATTAACCTGAGGTAGAACTCTTGTGTTTCTTGATTATAGAAATGTTTGCTTTGTTGAAGTGATGCTTTGAGATCTGCAATTGTTACAATCTTCAATTGTCACACTTTTGAGTTGTGAGGGGAAAAATTATGCATCTCCTTGAGCTCTACAGGAATGCAGATTCCATCACTGATTGATTTTTTTCCTGTAATCATTCTATTTTTCCTCTTACATTTTGTCTCGAAAGACAAAACACCATTACCGAAGTGTTTTTTTTCTGTCAGAGACACTGACTCTTCTGCTGGATTATATAAGTAGGTTGAGCTCAAGAATGGAAATTGACTCTTTTCAGATATTCTACCAGATATTCTACATTGTGTACTCTGGAGTCATTGCCTGGGTCAATGAAGTTTGCATTACTTTCAACATTCATTATGGATGTGATCCACTTTGTCATTGTAGAAAAGTCTTGAATTCTGAGGCCCATAAGCCATTAGTCAGATGCTCATAGAGATTGTAGCTATGAGGAACTAGGAGACTAGTTTCTTCGAGTCTTTTCTTTATGAGCTGCACAGCATTGGCAGGCAATGGTTTTTAAACACCCTGTAACTAGATTTAAAGCCATGACTCCAGAATATGGAACCAGGCAGACTTCCTGTGAGAAGCAATACTTATAGCAAAATTTGTGAACAGGAGGGGATTAGCAGGTGGGAGGTGTGGGAGGCAAGGGCTATGCTGAGAAGGACTCTGGGCTCAGGAAGCAGCACTGGGAACAGTCCTGGATCTAGAAGCAGCAAGGTGCACTCGGAGCAGAGATGGCGTGGTGGTGTGTGCCTGTAATGCCCGCAGTAGGAGGCTAAAGCAGGAGAATTGCCTCAAATTCATTGGCTTCCTGGGCTATGTTAAAGAAACAGAGAAGTGGAAATACGGAAAATAGTTGGAAATGGGTGGGTCAGGTGGAGCCTCATGGGCCTCACTGTTGGTTATGCAGAGTGGATTCAAGCACAGGGAGCAGAGGGCATGGACTCTCCTGTCTGAAGCAGCTGACCTTCAATACTGCCCCAGAGAATCATGATTCATTGCTAGGGCTTGGAGGGCAGACTCCCCAGGTGCCAACCTCAGCTCCTTAGGAACACAGCAACGCCAGTGTATGACTTCTGAGTGACACGGGACAGTCACTTGTAAGGGGAGAGCATCCTTCAGTCTGTCTCTTAGACTCTGCCTGGCACAAGAGGGACTCTATCAAGCTGCCAATTACAGTGGCCATCATAGCATCTTGAGCACTCCCAGGAGCAGTCTCCACCTGTAGGTGCACAGATTCTCATCCCTAGCTGCTCGTTCCAGACCTCTTAAGTCTGGCGTACACTGATAAGTGTCAAAACCTGAGCTGAATGGATGTGAGACTTGTTGGTCATTGTGAATTCCCTTTTATGTGACCATCTGTACATCTTGCTGTGGCAATTGTCACTGAGTCTAAGCCTGGGTTTGCTACAGGGAGCACTGCAGCCTGCGCTAGAGTCCAAGGAATTTCCAGTTCTGAATCTGTCTCCCTTCTGGGAATTTCACATGAGGAACTGTGAATCGGTATTATCTTATCCAGTTATTAACAGGACAAATGGAGGCTTTCTCAATAGCTTAAGCAATTGCTCAAAATCCCTCTGTGCAGAGGGATGCAGCTGGAATTTTGATTTGGGGCTGTCTTCCAGTGTTCTAAAGAATCAGGCAGGTCTACACATGGTCTTGTCTCTTACACTGTCTACTCCATTTTCTAGTACTTCGAATAACTTAAATACTCCTATTTTCTAAAGAGCCAGCATCTATGATTTCAGGAAACAGAAACATTTTCATGACCTAATGGATTTTTGTGATCTAGAGGTTTTATATGAAAGCAGCTCATTTAACCTTACTAGTGGTAGGGATGATTCCTTAGATTTTAATGTCAGTTATAATTTGTTGAATAATTATGCACTTTACTTAGCAAAGGGCTCGATGTGCATAATCTCATTTAATCCTTACATCTACCCAGTCAGGTAGTCATTATTGTAATGATCTGCTTTGTGAAGGGGAAATTGTGGCTTACAGGTGTTGAAGAAATTACCAGCTGCACACAGACAGTAACAGGGCAGAAGTCTGATTAAAGTTCCCATAGACAGGGCTGGGGAGGTAGCTCAGCAACCTAAGTGCCTGCCTGGCAAGCGCAAGGTCCTGAGTTCAATCTTTGGTACTAAAAAAAAAAAAAAGAAAGAAAAGAAAAGTTACGTAGATAGATTCCAGATTCTGTATTAGCTTTTAAAAATTCTTTGTTCTATAGCAAGTAAAATAACATTAGCACATGGCAAAAATTTTTCTGAGGTAGGATATTGGAACAATAATGTCCCACCCCAGAAAATACTGTAATGTAGTAATAGCACCTCCAATAATCCTACAGTTACCAATATGCTGCTTATGTATTGTGCAGAAATTTACCTTGCCTACAAATACAGACACACACACACGCACACACACCCATGCACACACAGAGTGTTTTAAGTAACCATATGAATATCCATATGTTCTATAGCTTAACTGCTTCAAATAGCACCATATGGTGGAAGTGCACCATTGTTTCACATCTATATAATGATTTAGCGCAGGGATAGAACAGAAACATTTTTTAACTGGACTTCTACAGATGGAGTTTTATATTGTTTATATTTTATGTTTCTTACAAAGTTGCTGCGGATAGAATTTTTATTTGCACGAAAACACTTTTTCATATAGATTTAAACAGAATCCTCAGATAAATTTTGTAGTGCCAGAAAATTCATGCTGGCTATTTAAGGTTTAAATCTTGAAAGATGTTGACAAATTGTCCTCTAGGAAGGTTTGTTTTTATAACAGTGACTATCATCAAACTTTAAAAATCTTTATACATTTGAAGACAAAAAATATATCGAAGCTTTAATTTGAATTTAATTATTGGCAAAGGTACACACATCTTTGTATGCTTATAAAATACTTGAATGTATTTCCAAAACTGTTGGTGTCTCTTGTCCTTTTATCTGTAGGCTGCTGAAGGTTTTCTTACTAGTTCACTAGATTCTATTACATATTAATAATTACATGGTCTGCCTTCCATGTGGAAGCTGTTTTTCCTAGCTTATAAAATTTAATATGCACATGTTAAAGTTAATTTTAAATAGTTAAGTATACTTGCCACAGTTTATATTGTAGATTTTCTACTCTGTATAGTTAAACGTGTGTACTTTGGTCTCAGAGCCCACACTCCTGACCATGGAGTTAAACTGCTTCTGTAGGCTCTAGAATGATAACGTTAATCTCGGTCCTGTTGTTCCTTGTGCCCAGGTGTACTTTCAGAACAAGCAGCAGGTCCTCTGGGACAGAACCTAGACATGGAACCGTACTCGCAGTACAGCAACGTCCAGTTTCCCCAGGTTCAGCAGCAGATTTCCTCGTCCGCCTATTATTCCAACCTGGGCCTCTACCCGCAGCAGCCGGAAGAGTGGTACTCTCCTGGGATTTATGAGCTCCGACGCATCCCCCCTGAGACCACCTACCAGGCAGAGGCTGAGGTGGCTGAGATGCCCATGACGAAGAAGCCCCGAATGGGCACCTCTGCAGGGAGAGTGAAAGGGGACGAGCTGTGTGTGGTCTGTGGGGACAGAGCGTCTGGCTACCATTACAATGCCCTGACTTGTGAAGGCTGCAAAGGTAAGGGTCTGCTGACCAGCAGCTTCCTCTCCACTGAAGTTCTGCCTCTCGGAATGCTGACCCCTTGAGCTAGATTCTTCTCATTCTCTGCATTTACCTTGTTTCCTTCACTGGCCTGCAGTAGATGCCTATGAAAAGTCCATTAGAGTATTTAGTTGAGACATAAGTAATGATTTTCATATTCACCATCCTCACAGAGTCTTAAAAGAAATTTATCATTCTACTGATTCAGGTATAGATTTCTGGGTGTTTTTATTTTTAAGTGAAAGAGAAGTTGATGAACTTAGCTCCTTTAAAATTAACATGAGGAGAAACATTTATTGAAAAGTGGGAGAGCTGGATCACAGGGTGGATATGCAGTTTTAGTTTTTGAGGAGCCCTAGACTGTTCTCCACAGAGGTAGCACCACTTCACTTTCCTGCCCACAGTGTATGAGAGCTCCTTTCTCAGGCATCTGTACCAGCATTTGCTATATCTCTCTACGACAGCCACTCTAACTGGGATGAGATGAAGTCTCAGTGCATCTGTTTGCATTTCTCTGATGGCTGAAGGTATTAAGCAATTTTTACTATATTTGTTGGCTCTTTGTATTTCTTCCTTTGAGAAGTATCTAGTCAAATCATTTGCTCATCTTAAAAGTCAGATTGCTTGATTGTACACTGTAATGGTGTGGTACTTATTCCAGGAATAAAAGGAAGACTCAATATGTCGTATTAACAGAAAAGGCATAGGCCGGGCGTGGTGGCGCAGGCCTGTAATCCCAGCACTCGGGAGGCTGAGGCAGGAGGATTGTTGTGAGTTCGAGACCAGCCTGAGCTACAAAGTGAGCTCGAGGCCAGCCTGAACTGCATAGTGAGACCCTGTCTCAAAAAGACAAAAAAAAAAAAAAAAAAGGCAGATAAAAATGGCATTATCATTTTGAAAATTCAGAAACAACAGTTGCTAACATTCAATGTGGCTTTATGATAAAAATACTATAAACATTAGGCATAATAATATATGAAGGCTGTAGGTGGTCATACATACCCCCTCAGACAACATTGTACTGACTGGGGGAAAACCTGAAAGTAGTTCTAAAGTCTATAATATAAAAGGATTTTATCTGTCTCATTCAATCTGGTACTGGAAGTTTTAGCCAAAGTAGGCAGGCAGGAGAAAGAAGCATAACACATGTAAACAGAAAAAGGTTAAATAAGATCACCCCCCTTTGCAGATGTGGCTCCAGATATAGAAAAACCTAAAGATTTCAACAAAACATCTGTTAACATTGATAAGCAAATTCAGTCAAATAGAAGGATACAAAATTAGCATACAAGATCACTAATGAACTTGTTGGAAAGGAAACAATGAAAGCAAGCACATTCATATAGCTACACAAAATATCAAGATAATTAGAAATAAATTTAAACAGGAATGACCTCTACAATGAAAATGACAAAATAGTAATGAAAGACATTAAAGAAGAATAAAAGAAAAGATCTTCTATGCTCATAGGAAAATTAATATTTAAATTTCCATACCACTCAAGGAATTTAAAAAATTCAATGCAATTCCCATCAAAAGACCAGTGACATTCTTCACCAAATGGAACATTTCTACAATTCAAACAGAAGCACAAAAGAACCTGGGTAGCCAAAACAATCTTGAACAAAAAGAACAAACAAGGAGGCATCATGATACCTGATTTGAAAACGTACTTCAGAGACCTACTAACAAAAGCAGCATGGCATTGGCATATAGTTAGAGCCACAGACCAATGGAAGAGAATTGAGATCCCAGAAATAAATCCACGCATCTACACCAACTGATCCTCAGCCAAGGTGCCAAGAGCATGTGTTAGAGAATGGGAAGCCTCTTCAATAAATGGGGCTGGAAAAATTGGATGTCTTGGTTTAGGCAGAGCTCCAGTTGGCTATCTTGAGCAGGGTGCACATCATGTTTATTATCATTATCCTTGTCATTTTCTCATAATTCTGGAAAATTAAGTCAGACTTCTGGTTGTATGAGACAGTCCCAGGATGAGCCAGAGAGTCTTACCATGAGTTTTATAAGACTGTCATAAAATGAAAATGTAAAAATAAAGTGATTTGTATAAAAGACTTAGGCAACAGTATAACATGGATGTAGTCAAAATTCAATAAATACCTATTATTCCTCCTCTTGCAGTCTTTGACTCTACATCTAGAAACTGTAGTCAAACTGTGGCTCTTGTCTGCTTGATAAGCATTGGTGCTGATTCCATTGTCAGTTGTTTGGTAAGATTTATTATATTTGACTGATTCTGATTATTAAAAGCCACTTTGCCTTGTCTGTGTAGACCACTGCCACTCCACCTGGGCCCTGGACCAGCAGAATCAATCAGCATCATCTAGGAATTTTAAGGAAATGCAAATTTGGAGGTCCTGTTAGACCTACAGATCTGATCTCTAAGAACGGGGCCCACAGAGATGTGATTTAACAAACCCTTCATGTGAAACTTTGAGACTCTCTGCTGTACATTACTTCTAAACAGCATCTGAAGAGCCTTATAAGGCCAAGCAGCTTGCAGGTGTGCTGTGACTATGAATCACACAAAGACAGGAACAGGGAATGGGAGCCGTTGCTTCCCATTTGGGGACCAAAAGGATGACTCAACAGATGGAAATGTAGACTAGAAATCTGAACTGGGGAGACTCGAGGTCTGGTCTTAGTTCTATTTCCTGCCTAGGTGCAGAGGAAAGAAGAACACGTGTGATTTATCAGGGGGTTTGGTTCAGGGGTGGGGTCTGAATATTGACACTTTGAACTCATACATGTCAGTGCTGACGAGATGCTGATTCTCTCAGGTCTTGTAAGCAGCCATGAGAAGTGGGAGCTGCTGTGCTTATTTTGAATGAGAGAGATGAAGCCTTTCATTTAGAAAGAAGCTGGGAATTAGAGGGTGGTGCTAATAGTCTATGCCATATATTTGCTGCTCTTCAGTAACAAAACTTACTAATTCTCATACTTTAGGCATAATGTATGGGAGAAGAAATGGGAGCACAAGGCATTCATCTGGGCCAGGGAGATAGCTCAGTAGAATAAGCACCTGCCTGGCAGGCACAGGGTCCTGAGTTCAATTCCCAGTACTACAAAAACAAAACAAAACAACAACAACAACAGCAACAACAAAAAAAAAAACCCAAAAACCAAAAACCAAAACCAAGACATTCATGAGCATCCATTTCATCCCCAGCTAGTTAGGCAGTGCACCTTCAGAACTGCAGATTGCTACTCTAACTTTCATCCTCTGTCCACCGAGTGAACCTTCTTAGTCTCAAGCTTTTTGCTCAGGGATGATTCTGACTGCCTCACTGGCCAAAGGAAGAGAGTCAAATAATGTTCAGCTATTAAAGTATCAGTATTGCCAAAGCCGAGGAAATACCCTCTCAGGACCTCTCATCTCCCAGATACGAACTCTAGAGTGGAACTTGGTTCTCCCAATGAAATTCTGAGTGACTTCAGCGTGACCCAAGGCTAAGGGCAGTCTTAGGAAACACCACCTTAGGAAATGTAAGTGGAACAACACAGGGATCCAATCTTACTTAAGGAAGAGTGGACGCCATCAGGAAATCAAATGGCAACAACTGCTAGAGAAGCTGTGGGGAAAATGGAACCTTCCCTTATTGCTGGTGGGGATGTAAACTAGTACAACTGCCATAGGAATCAGTATGGAGATTGTGTTAAAAAACCAAAACTAGAAATTCCAATTGACCAGACTGTTCCCCTTCAGGTATCTTCTTGAAGGGGTTAAGGATTTCATATTACCATAGTCACCCATATAGGCCCATGTTTTTACAGCACAACTCTATTAGCTAAATCTTGGAGTAGCATGTAGGCCTATTAACAGATTAAAAATGTAGTATTTATACACACAAAAGATAGTATACTGCTCTGCTGCAAAAAGGATAAATGTGAGTGAATGCGTGAAGGTGAAACAATGTTAAGTGAAATCAAGCAGATGCACAAGCTGAAGTGTAACTTGCTTTCTCTTATATGAGACTAAAGAGCAAAATATAAACTAAAGAGTAAGATAAAACATAGATTGTAGGAAACAGGGAGATAGAACCTCTGCAAATAGAAAAGGACCAGGAGATGGAGGGAGGGAGACGAAGGCTATGTTGCAAGAGTTAGACCTGTTCCATCTGTGTTCTGACTCCCATGAGGAATGTAACTGCTATGCCCTGCAAACACGGACTAATAAAAATAAACTTCAGAAAGAGCCATCGGGGCAAAGCCACCCTTATGGGTGAGGTTATAAAAACCAGAGAAGGGTGCTAGAGGACACTGTAGGAGAGAAAGACCAGCAAAAGTGGTCAGAGAACTGATTTTGGGGAAACTGTAAAAGGAGACGCTGGCAGTGAAGGTAGATCATTTTAAGGAGTAGAGTGAGGCAAAGGCTTTTTGCTGGTTCTGATGTAATATTTGGCCCTTGTGGTGTCTGCAAAAGGACAAGTGTGTGAGGGAGGGGGCGAGAAGGCCCTGGGAAGAGCCCACATTGTGCATGAGAGGCTGGCGCTTCTCTCTGTGGAGGGCCAGGAGGGCAGGATGTGATCTCACTACTGCTGCAATCTCTGTGTTGCAACCCCTGAGCTCTGCCAGGACAGCACCACGGCAGCCACAGCAAGAGCAGGCGTGGCTGTGTTCCTATACAGTGTACTTTCAAAACTAGACAGAAAAGTGAAAAATGAGCAGGAGCTGGGCATCAGGATACAGATGCCTGATCTCCTGAGGGCCATTTTCAGAAGTCCCCAGAATCCTGCAAGCACCACACTCAACCCACAGGCCATGTGTGCAAGAAGTGAATCTCCCTTTTATAGAATGAGATCAAATTCCATCTTGAGCTCTGATGGAAACTGTAAGGTTCTTGCTCTTACCCTGTCAAACCTTTTCTGGGGCTTTGCTTATGTACCAGGCTTTATGTTGCATGGCAGAGGGGCTAGGCAGTGGGGTGGTTCCATTCCCAGGACTGTTGGTACGGTCCAGCATCCGGGAGGGTGCTGTTCTTCCTGGTACCCACCCACCAGTGGGAAAGGTCTCTGAGGTACCATCCTGGGGTCTCTAACACACTCCTTCATGTCTGGCTCAGTCTGTCCACTACCAGTTGGGGCCTGCAACCCTGATGAAGTTACATTATTGAGCTGGAATCCCAGAGAACTCTGCAGTCATCTCACCTGCTGTATGCCAGGCGGGGCTCAGGGAACCCTAACAGCCTCTCTGGCATAGCCCAGGAAAGGGCACAAGAATTCCTCTGCTAAGATTGCAAATGACATTGGGTTTCTACCATTTCCTGATCTACCCCTAGGGTTCCATCAGGATTGGGGCATGGATGGGACAGTGTTCAGGGCCTTCATACCTACTAACACATCTTAGCTCTCATGACTTCCTTTTTTACTGTATACAACCTGCCCAGATTGGGAGTTTATTAGTGTTTTGGGATGGGAAGGTTAGGTTTTGGTGATTTAGACTCCTTTGTGGTCCTATGTGCTCTCTAGAGAAGATAAATGAAATCTCTCTTAGCTTAGTGAGCAGGGAATGGAGAAGGATTTGCAAGCAAAACCAGTGAAGGAGCACAGTTTGGGGTAGAGCACACCTGAAAGAACCAGGGTGCTGCAGCAGGCTGCTAAGCCAACTTGGGTATCAATGCTCCTGGGATGAAAGTGAATATCACTCCTTAACTTCCCGCCACATGGAGTGTGGGCTTTGGAGTCCAATTAGCATGCATGCATCTGGGCTTTGCAGAAGAAGCAAGTTATAATGTATCAGTGAGCATTCAGTGAAATAAAACAGGAACCCACATTTCCAGTAGGAAGGAATTCATGCAGGAAAACTTTGAAAGGTCAGAGCAGGTTCTGCATGGAGTATTTTAGGATGCCAGACTGCAACTGTAAAGAATGGGTGAGGGGTGCCTTAAGAAGCCATTACAAGGACTGTTGGTTGAAGGAATGCACTATCTTGACTGCCACCCATGGATCATGAAGATGATTTTGTTGTAACTGCTGACTCCAGAGCTATGCCTGTCTGCAGCTGTATACAAACCATGAGCAATCTGCACCCTGGAAACCAAGATGCTGCTACATGGCTGAATTCCAGGATCCTGCTTGCTGTTAGAAACAACCACAGCAGTAGCCTCACTCCAGCCAGTGTCTCAAGGAGGCGCCTGTGTGGGAGTGCTTTATTCATATCCATCATAGCTGCAAGGGAGTCAGAGAAAACCGGTGCTCCACTTTCCCACCTCTATAGGGCAGACCCATATGAGACTGGAAGGAAGCCACAGTGGATATCAAGTGAGCCAGCTCTTAGTGTACGCAATATTTACTTTCTGTGGGCTTCAGGTCTACAAAATGGAGATTATCTATTTCAAAGGGCCTTTGGGAGAATTAAATTAGTGTATTTTGTGTAAAGTTCTTGCCAACTTTCTTGTTTTAGGGTTTTGTCTGCCAGACATTTGAAACTTAGAACAAATCAGGACAAAAAGCCAGATTAATTTAAAAAAATCCATAGAAATAAAACAAAGGTCATACATTTTCTAATTTCATTGGCTCCTATGTCTAGCTACATAGAAAATATTTTAATTTGTTTGAATGTTTTATTTGTTACAGACATTTATGACATCAATGAGAGGATGCAGTTTTCAATATTAAAATAATAATTGCAAAATGCAAGCATAACATCAAGTGACAATAACAGCCATTTGCTTAGTCCTAGATTAAATCTAGAGCTTTCTTTTCTTCCCTGTTATCAGTGCAATTTATGGAAATGTGCTAATGTCTAAATGAATTTTAACTCAAACCTCAAACCTTAGGCAACAAAACCTATCAGCATCTGACTGGGAATCTCAAATGGCCACATTTATCTAATAGGTCAGTGCCTGTCACATTTGTCTCAATGGTAGACGTGGGCTTATCAGAGATAAGGTGATAGAACTTTAAAAGGCACTGTATGAATGAATGACTGACCTGGATGTCCCTCAGAATATATTTGCATATGAAGTCATCAATCAGCATTAGACTTACCTCTGAAGTTTCAGAGAAGCTTCCAGAATAATGACAGCTATTCTGATCTGGGATAGGTGCAGACTTTTTCAGGTGGATCCTTTGTTTATGGACACTTGTGAAGGCAGAGGAGCCCCACATATAAGCTTCCTGATATACTCAGAGAGGGTGAGATCTGATTTGAGAAATGTTAGTATCAATCCTAATGAGCTCTACAGGTGAAATTGTCTTAAAGTAGGATGCAAGATGGGGTTGCAGACTGTTTCACTGGTGGGAAGCCTTTTGGAGTATCATGAAATCATAAGAACAGAAGGTGCTGGAAAGGCAGGCAGCTTGGACTCCATTGAAGGGATTCTGTTTCAAGTTGTCCCAAGTCAATTAACTTCTCTGGCCTTAGGTAAAATGAAGGTAATAATGAGGAGGAAGAGAGGGAGAAAAAGGAGAAGGAGTGTGAGTAAATAATGGTTATAATGCTGCTGCAGCAGATGACAGGTAGATAACATACAGCAGGCAGTCATCCCCATCTGGACAGACGCTGTTCTGGGGCCTCTTGTGTGCTGACTTAATCTTATAGCAATCCTTTAGGGTACTAGGTATTTACAGACTGAGGATTAAGCCAGTACTCAGTCAAAGCAATTAATGGAGACTTGCCAATGGTAAAGCCTTCATACGCACCTGCTGTCCCTCCTGTTGTCATTGGATTGTTGTGATGAAAACCCAAGACATAGTTTCCAAAACACCTAGCTGTGTACCTGGCTCTCTCAGTACTCCTTAAGCCTTAGCTGGCTGGGCAGGTGGCACACGCCTGGAATCCCAGCACTTGGGAGGCTGAGGCAGGAGGATTGATGAGAGTTTGAGGCCAGCCTGGACTACATAGTGAGATCCCTGACACAAAACCAAAGAATTAGCTGTTGTTATTCTGTTGGTAAATTCTTACTTCATCATTGTTCTTTGTCTATTCATCCACGCTCCTTGTCTTATGCCAGACACTGTCTTCAAAGTACTTTCTTTTAATGAACCGACTCAACTCTCTCTCTCAAGTACTGAGTGCCACGTTCCTTGCCAGTCACTGTTCTAAGCACAGCAGGTACTACAGTGGGCAAGGCAGCCCCAAATGCCCTCCTCATCCTTGCCATTCTGCAGCCACTGCAAGGAAACCTCCCAGTGTATAAATTCTTAAGAGCAGTAGTCATAAAGACATAGCAAGGAAAATAAGAAGAGATGTTTTAGCAGCAGCTCAGGGTAAGGCTTTCAGTCTAGAGGAGCAAACCAGTCCTAGGCTCAGGCAGCTGTACTCAGTCAGCAGGCATCTGGAAGGGGTGGGACTTGCTTCTTGGGATCCAGTGCACCCAGGAGAGACTCTGGGCTCAGGCTTCAGTTCTGGGGAGTTTGCCTATGTGTGAGTCTAAGCAGCTCTCAGAAACCTGCTAAGTGAGGCCCCAGCAGAGGGTGGGGCCTCAGCTTCACTGCAGGCAACCAGCAAGTGGATTTCTGCTCTAATCTTTGACTGCTTCCTCATTTAATCTACATTTGTCAAAGCAGTAAGTATGCAGGACTCCAAAGCCAAAGAAAAAGAAGGGAATGTTGCTGAATTAAGGCCTCTGACCCTGCATCCAGGTAGCTCTAATAGAATGTCCAGAGTCTGAAAGAGTTCCACTCAGTCTCCCATGGTTCTGTTGAGCCACCTCTTTTCCAGGCAAACTCATTGGGCTGAGTTATTCTCACCAATTCTGTTGGTGAGCCATGGCCAGGGCAAGTCTAATCCTCAGCAGAGACAGCTGGGAGGCCCCACAGTCTGCAGCATTCACTGGGGACCTCAGTCCAGGCAGCCCAAGGGAGGCTTCAGTTTGGGGCAAGATGATGAGAAACTTGGTCTAGGTCAGTTCAGACCAGTCATTTCCAAAGTCTTGTCTGATGCAGCAGTCTTTATAGTAGCATCAAAACACCATGTCCGGCAAAAATAAAATAAACAAAATCAAATGCCAACAAACTCAATTCACAGGGGGAAAATGAGAGGTACTGACTTGTGGACTTCTTTTCTTGTAGAGTCTTGCATGGGTTTTGGCAGGAAGGTGAGGCTGGTCTCCTAAATTAAGTGTTTCCTCAGCTTTTATTTTCTGGAGGAGAGGGTAGAGAATTGGTATCCTTGTTTCTTTAAATGGTTGACAGACTTAACCAGTGAAGTTAGCTCGGTTTGAGACCTCCTGTTTTGGAAAATAGTTAATTATTGATTTAATATCTTTAATAGTGTAGCTATACTTTGGGGAATCAATTTCTCCTTGGGTGAGTTTTGATAGATTTGTCTTAAAGGTGTTTCAGTTAAGTCACCAAATTTCTGAGCCTTAGAGTTGTTTACAATATTTGTGTATTTTCTTTTTACATTCCTGAGATTATTAATGATGGTACCTTGTGTCACTTCTTTTTTTTTTTTTTTTTTTTTTTTTTTTTTTTTTTTTTTTTTTTTTTTTTTTTTTTTTTTTTTTTTTTTTTTTTTTTTTTTTTTTTTTTTTTTTTTTTTTTTTTTTTTTTTTTTTTTTTTTTTTTT
>PVKA01020451.1:0-19142 GCA_004027165.1 Ctenomys sociabilis | reverse complement strand
TGTGTCACTTCTGATGTTGGTAATTTCCATCTTTCCTCTCTGTTTTTTATTGATTAGTCTTGCTATAGATTTAATAATTTTGTTGCTGTCTTCAAAGAACCAGCTTTTGGTGTCATCAATTGCTTTATACTGTTTTTCCTTTTATTTATTTTTTTTAATGTGTGTATTTGCTAGGGTCTGACTACACAGCTCAGACTAGTAGTGATCCTCCTGTTTCAGCCTTCCTAGAGCTGGAATTACAGGCATGTACCACCAGGTCTTGGTGGCCTGCTCGGTGTGCCTGAGGTGGGGCTGGCATGGCAAGTGATACTTGAGATTGAGTCTGGGACCTTGTGTTTACCTAGGCAGGCACTTAGACCATTGAGCTGTCTCTGTAACCCATGTTTTTCCTATTTTCAATTACATTGATTTCCCCTGCAATTTTTGTCACTTCCTTTCTTTTGCTTATTTTTGATTTAAATTCCTCTTTTTTTTTCTAGCTTCCTAAGGTTAAAGCTTAGACTGTTGGTTTTAGATCTTAATATGGAATATATATTTTAATCCTATATATTTTAACCCAATTTCTTTTCTTGTGCTATAATACACCAATTTGGATAAGTTCTATTTTCACTTTCACTTAGCTTATTTTCAATTGACTTCTTAGGTAGTCTCTTCTGTATTTTAGACTTACTTTATGTGTGACTTTTCAGAGAGTCTTTATTATTGGACTAAGTGTGAGACATACCATATTCCTATAGTTCTTTAAATTAAATCTAATATTTTCCAAACTCATATCCCTCCTTACTGATGAGAAATCCCACTTGGGCTGTGTTTGGGGATCTTCCTTTGATTAGGCTCAGAACTCAGGAGGCTTACACAGGACAAAATATTTTGTTTTCTGTTGGTTTGCTCTTTGTCCAACTTTGGATTGGTCCCTTGAAAGGGAACAATGTAGACACAACTTAACCCAGGTTTTCAAGGCCATGGTTCTTAGCATCTTGATGTCCTCATCTTAGAGCCACCCTATTATAGACATGTCCCCTATAGAGGCTTTTTATGAGAGCTGGTCCAGTATTCAGAGGACCCATGAGACTCATTCTATCCCCCTTAATCTCTTTCCCACTGAAAGCGCCCCTTTCCCTACCACCTCTAAGGCACTGAGCTCAATTACAACTTTTCTGAGATGACCCCACAGAACCCTGTCAATGCAAGTTTGAAAGCAAGAGCCCTGTGGAAGAATTATCTTCTGTTAGAGATAGAAAACCAGTTTTCATCTCAGCAAGTGAGCATAGTCAGACAATTAATTATCTTCTCGGGATGGTAAAGAAATGAACGAGTAGTAGAAACAGAAACAGAACACACATGAACATCCATCCTTTGTCAGTTCTTCTTCCTATGATCGCTGCAAAATGCTCATGATGGAATTGGAGAAAGTGTCGGGTCTCTGTTATGGGCTGGGCATTTACCATGCTGCCTGAGACTTGGGGATATCAACTTTTTTTTTTTTTTTTTTTGGAATATAAACTCCCCACTGGGAAGACAGCATAATGGAGTGGCTACAAGTCCATAAACTGAGCGGGGCCTGCCAAGGCTCAAACCCAAGCTCTACCACTTATCATCTGTAGGACCCTAAACAAATTAACTCTGTGTAACTAAGTCTCTTCACCCGAGACAGGGAATATGATAGGATCTATCTTACTGGATTGTTAAGAATGTCAAATAAATTGTTATATGCAGTGTGTTTAAAACAATGCCTGGCATAAAAGTTCAAAGCCATCTCCATTGAGGTTATAGATGCAAAGATCTCTGGCTACTCTGCTCTGTGTGTTGTTGCTGTTTAAAAAGCTTAGCGACCCTTAGGGCCAGCCAAGTAACTCAGCAAATTAAAGCACCTGGGACGTGGGTTTGATCCCCGGGTCTGCCGTGCCAGCCCCACTCCCAGGGCATGCTGAGATGGGAATTGAGACTGGGTGTGGTGGTGCAGGTCTGTAATCCCAGCCCTTGGGAGGCTGTAAACAGGCGGATCACTATGAGTCCCTTTTAGTAGTGAGAACCTGAACACTCTGTATTCAGGTTTTGTATTCTTAAAATACAAAAAAAAAAAAAAAAAAAGAAAGAAAAAAAAAAGCTTAGAGAACCTTGAAGCTTTATAACTTCAAGCAGTATTTTATTAATTTCAAATAATGGTCAGCCTCTTACCAGTGTCTACACTGGTGGCTGGTGTGTGCATGCCTTTGCACACATATGTGTATGTAACTTGGGAACAGGGTGCGTGGCATGCTGGTTTCATCTGTGGAAGGAAGCGGAGCAGCAGGATCCCAGAAAAAATACCTTCCCAGAGCTCTTCTCCTGCCACTCCAGGGATCTCTGACTGCCACCGCCTCTCAGAGGATGAAGTGACCCTGTGCCTACTCATTTTTTATTACCAGGAAGGCGCTGTTCCTCAGTGAATTTCCTTTCCATTCATTTTCAAATGACTTTTCTGATATGAGCATTGTTGAATATGCACAAGAAAGAGAAGAGGAGACAGAGCTATGTGTGGGGGTAGATTTGCATAAGCATAAATACAGTATATGTATCCATATTTAAATGATACGCTGATAATATTGTGTTGCCATCTCACAGTGAAAGCTAATTAATTCAGCTATTGAGATGGTAATGGTGTCTTTCTCAGTTAAAGCCAGAGTTTAAAAAAATCCTGCAAAACAGTCCTAGGCATCATTCTTTTGACTCATCTTGGAAAAAAGGAGTTTCATTCTGTTAACTATTAAGCTGTCTATCAGTGTCTGACAGTTTTTAAAGGAGTCATTCTGGGAGGTGTTGGATTGTGAGTAGGAAGACCGACTCTGTAGGCTACAGTGTTCGTTGAGCAGCTGCTTTGGTACTGGGAAGGAAAAGCTATCTTATTTTTCTTTTAGACGTGGTTTTAAAATGCATGCTTTGCTGTTTCCAATGTCAATATCAACACTGACCAGAAACACAGTCTCTTGTTTGACTTTATTTCCTTGGATATGACATTTAAGGAAATGTTAAGATCTTTCCTACTAAAATTCATGCCTGCTGACAAATTCAGCAAGTCTGTGACATCAATTTTCCCATGCCTAGATCTTCTCTTCTCTTCTCTTCTCTTCTCTTCTCTTCTCTTCTCTTCTCTTCTCTTCTCTTCTCTTCTCTTCTCTTCTCTTCTCTTCTCTTCTCTTCTCTTCTCTTCTCTTCTCTTCTCCTCTCCTCTCCTCTCCTCTCCTCTCCTCTCCTCTCCTCTCCTCTCTTCTTTTCTCTCTCTCTCTGTCTCTGTCTGTCTCTCTCTCTCTGTCTTTCATGTATTTAGTACAGAGTTTACAATCTCACTACACAGATTGGACTCACAGGGATCCTCCTGTTTTCAGCCTCCTTAGCACTGGAATTATAGGCACACCCTCCCAACACTGGGATTACAAGCATGCACCACCACCCCCAGTCTCAATTGCAATCTCAGTGTGTCCAGGGGGCAGGGCCAGCACAGTATGTCAAGGATTGAACTGCAGTCTCTTAGCTTTGCTTAGGCAGGTGCTTTAGTCCACTGAGCTATCTGGCCAGCCCCATGCCTAGATTTTCCTTTCACCTCTGTTTCCACACTTATTTACAGAGGAGACCAGTTCTTCCTTCTCTTCTTCTCTGTGCTCTCCTGTCTGGTTGACTGCCCAGCCGCATTATGCATAGCGTGTCTAGTCTCCACTCTGGCTTCCCTTGCTCCAGGGAGCTCCCCTCCTTGCAGAGGTCACTGCTTCCACCGCACACACTTTCATGGCTTCTCTCTTTCTTTATGGTGAATACTCGACTCTCTCAATTCCCCTGTGCTCCCGCTGTATCCCATCACCCATCTCCAACTCATCCTCCTGTACTCCACCCTTCCACCATTCTGGCTTAGCTCGCCTTCCTTGGAACTTCTGTAACACCCAACCTCTGCTCATTTCCCAGAATAACTTTGTTCCCTCACGGTCCATGTCTCAAAATCCTACTTATTTTCCATCACCTGTCCCACAAATTCTTCCTCATGAAGCCTTTTATGATCCTTCCTATCTGGAATTAATTAGGATCACTCCTAGCTCACCTTTTCCTAAAGATACTTTGACTGCTCGGTGTTAGGAAGTCATCATATTTAAAAAAAAATTGTTTTGTCTTCTGCTGAAAAGTATCAAAATAAATATGTAAATTTTTATGCCAGCGATTAAATTGCTGCCCCTCCCTCTTAAATGTGGTTCAACCTATACAAGCTGGTGGATGGCCAACTGGTGGTCAACTTGTTACACCCTGCTGAACTGAGCTAGTGTGGTTCTGGGTGTGGGAGGCCCAGCTGAGGACTGTTGCCAGCAGCATAAGAGGCAGAACAACTGGAGAGGCTGTGAGGGAAGCTGTTGCGAGAAGCTGCTGGAGCTGTTGGAAGCTGCTGGCTTTCTCAGGCTTTCTGCTTGGTGACCTTGTCATGCTGGTTTTCCCAGTGAACTTGGTTGTTCTCCTCAGGAGAGGAGCTCTGGTCCTCATCTTGAGCACAACTTCCTGGCTCCAGAGGGGAAGATGGAACATAGCTCAGTTTCTGGGAGAAGCTTGTCACATTTGCTTTCCTGATAGGAACTCAGCTTTCCTCCTCATCAGAGGAGGAAAATCTCGCTGTTGCTAAGGATGGCTGTGGTACCTTTTGGGAGCTCTGATTATCACTTTGAGCATTGCTTCTTGGTGCTAGTTCAGATTCCTCAGCCTACTAGTGTAGGTCCTTCATCCCGCTGGCACAGATTCCACCACCAACCTTTGGGCCTGCCCAGCATGGATCTGTGAAGTGAACCTGCATGAAACATCGTCATAGGTCTTAGTCCTCCAGTTGGTTATATGAGCGTCATTGTTCTGGGCTCTAGGTTTTCAGCTAGACTCATGCAGGTTATTAGGAACTAGGCTCTCAGCTGGAGTCTTTGGTCTTTAATGTGTGAACAGTTTTCCTACACTCTTGTATATGATTCTTTGGGTGATTCATTATAAAATGTGTCCCATATTGTATTCTTACCATTACAAAAACCACAAACCATGACACAAGTAGCTCTGAAATAATCACTTACGCTCCTACTTTCCAATAGTTAGCTATGCAGTAATGATGTAATTAGCTACCCTATCATGCTGCCTTGTGTTATGCCATGAACATACCTCATGCCATGGATGTACTTCCCACCAAGCTGGGAGCTCTGAAGACCAGAGCACTGTATGCATCTTGGCCAGAGAAAGCAGCTTTTAGGTAGGAGGTATGTAATATTAAGTTCTTCTTGTGACCCAAGGGAAGTGATGGTGGTGAAAGATTCAGAGTGTTACCTTTGGAACATGATTTCCTGGCTTTGAATCCTCTGGATTCACTTGTTAAGCCTGTGATCATGGCCAGGATATTAACCTTTGCTTTTCATTTTCATTTTTAATGTGGAGATATATACAAAAGTCTTCATCATAAAATTAGAATGAGGACCAGATAACTAACATGAGTTAAAGTAGTTAGAATAACAAATGCTTCAAGGGTTAGATATCATCCCAACAGTGGGCTAAAATAGAAGGGCTATTGTCTCTTCGTACCTGAAGGCCTTGGACACTAAATTCCATAGTAAATCAGTTTTGCAGAAATTTCATAATGGGTATCTAGGAACTAGTTAAATACTCCCCCATCTTGAGGGCATGAAGAAAGCAACAGTAGGAAGTTGCATGGGGGGTTTGTAGAGATTTGGGTCATGTGATCAGTGTGCCACAGATCCTTCACCCCACTGCAAAGGTGCCCTCACTGTAATGTAGAGAACTTATTTGAGAATTAGAGCCTGACAGCACACCTTAAAGGATGGGAGGTTTATGTTGGCTCACAGTTTCATAGTCATGTGACTCCAAGGCAGAAATGCCTGAGGGGAAGAAGGACCTGTGCTGAGGACAGCTGCTCACCCATGGCAGCCAGGAAGCTGAGCAGGAGGAAGTGGGGACAAGAACCTAGGCCTCCAGGCCACACCCCCAGTGCCACCTTCCATAGCTTCCACCTCATCATGACCCCACTGATGAGTGCAGGGTCTCCGTGATCCCATCACCTTTCAAACTCCTGAGGGACATTTTGATTGTAACCTGTAGCAGTGGACTAGACTAGAAATGTATTTGCTCTTCTCAAGGCAGTGCAGCTGAAAGTACCTCTGCGATGGGAGGAGTTTTCTAAAGAACCCACCCCAAAGCAGAAAGAACCAATTTTGTATTTATGACAATATACTGACTCCTCTCACCCACAGAAGATGAACTTCAAGGCCCTGGTGATGCCTGAAGCTATGGATACAGGTTCTCACTACACAGTGCAGACTCCCATTAGGGCACATCATGCACTACCGGGGATCAAATTCAGATCCTTGTGCTTGCCAGGCAGATGCTTAAACTGCTGAGCTATCTCCCCAGTCCTGGAGCTATGGATAACACCAAGCTTTATATATACTATGCATACACTTCTATGATACAGCTTAATTTATATTAGGTATGATGAGAGATTATCAACATAACTAATCTTTAAGTAGCCAATTTCAACAACATATGGTAATAAAAGTCTTATAGGTATAGGTGGTAACCTAGCTGGTGAGGTGTGCTGACAGGAGGATGCTGCCCTCAGGGACAGGATACAGCAGACAGTGCAAGATTTCAGCGAAGCCTTTAGAACAGCATGCAGTCTTGACACACATCAGTTGTTCAGTTCTGGAATTTTCTTTTATTTATGTATTGGGTACAGGGTCTCACTATGCAGCTCAGACTCATAGTGAGCTTCCTGTTTTCAGCCTTCCCAGCTCTGGGATTACAGACGTGTGTTACCACACCCAGTTTCGGTGGTGACTCAACACTCCCCCGGGGACAGGGGCAGGCACACATATGGTGCTGGGGATCGAACCCCCATCCCTGCGCTTGCCTAAGCAGGTGCTTAGTCCACTGAACTATCTCGCCCGTCCTAGTTGTGGAATTTTCTATTAGTATTTTTGGACCCCAGAACAGTTAGTGGTGGAGGAGAGCACAGAAGTCTGCTTTAGGCAGTTCCTGGCAGTCTTCCCTGTGTCCCACAGTGTTTTCCCAGTCCCCTAGCTTTGGTTCTGGAAGCATCAGCCTGAACTTGGTTAACCAGATAGAAGAGAAGAAATAGGAGCTGGACTTAGGAATAAGGAGAGGCAGTGAAGAAGCCAGTCCATCCTGTGCCCGAGTCTGGGCATTTTACCTATCACAGATTGCAGCTGGGTTGCAGCTTCTCGAGGGAGTTGTTTGCTTTGAAATCAAGCTTGGCATTTCATTACTATGCCAGGCTGGAATATGAAGCACTGAGTTGAAATCCTGCATGCAGCCTCTGCCCTGAATTTCATGTGAGCAGCAGCATGGCTTTTGAGGCCCGGTTCATGAGTAATTTCCTGTGCTGCCTCCACCTGAAACCCATGTCCCCCTGGGCCTTCTCTGTCCAGCCCAGCCCCCTACCAGAGCTCCTGCGAGGCTGACTTCACTCGTTTAGTTTGGAGAGTTATGTGCATGACTTTTTCATCAGCCAAGCTTCACACGCTAGCATGGCAGGGGTAAATGCTCAACCTTACATAATTGCCCCCCAGTAAAGATTGTATGAAAGTAATTTGTCTTAAAAACAAACTAATATGGTTTCATAAGAAAGGCTATAATTCAAACTTGTCTACATTTTGAGAGATAAATTGAAAAAACATCAGCCCTAGGGCTGACCAAATAGCTCAGCAGATTAAAGTGCCTGCTTAGGCAGATGCAGGGGCCAGGAGTTTGATCCCTGGGCCTGCTGTGCTGGCTCCACCCCCCTGGGGTGCACTGAGGCAGCAATTGAGACTGGGCATGGTGGTGCGCACCTGTAATTCCAGCTCTTAGGAGGCTGTAAACAGGAGAATCACTACGAATCTGATCTACACAGTGATACTCTGTAGACCCTGTCCTAAAATACAAAAACAAAAACAAACAAACAAAAAAATCAGACTTCTCAGCAACACAGTGTAATTGGGAGCAGTATGTTCTCAGCATTTGCAAGGGTTTTGTGGGCACCCAGAAGTTTGTGAAAAAAGATCTAGTAACACTGAGGCCGGTGTGTTCTTCTGAGAAGTTTTTTTTTGGGGGGGGGGTTTGGTTTGTTTCTATACTTTTCAGCACTTTTCTTGCAGGTTTCTTCAGGAGAAGTATTACCAAAAATGCCATGTACAAGTGTAAGAACGGTGGCAACTGTGTGATGGATATGTACATGAGAAGAAAGTGCCAGGAGTGTCGCCTAAGGAAGTGCAAGGAGATGGGGATGTTGGCTGAATGTATGTGTACAGGTATTCACCTCGAGCCATTAAGTTCCGCCAGAGAGCTCTTAAGGAGGCTGTTGCCAGGTAACCCATGTCAGTCACCAGGATGATACATCACACTCCACCTAAGGAACCGGCCGAGATGTCTAGGTTCTCGAAAAGAGTCACAAACCCCCGAAGCTGTCTAAGCTGTCAACTCAGGAGAATCTTATTCACCTGAAAGAATGGTTGGTGTTTATTGGTTTTGTTGCAGGATTTATACATGGAGTGAAATGACATTCACAATGAAAATAATGGGCTTCGTGGGTTCCAAAGAATAACATTCTGAAAGTTTCCCCCAATCTGATTTTAATATGCTTCTTATTTATTGCTTAATTAGCATAAAAACTCACAGTTGTGGAAGAAAATACGAATGCTGCATAAAGCATAATTGCCTCTGAATTGTCTAAATAGAGTTTTAAACCAAGTCCTTTTGAAAAGAATCCATCTTCCTTTTGTGCAGCTCTGAACCAATTTGTATAGGCTTACACAGGAAATTAACTACTCTGAGTTTTAATATAATTTCATCCTTCAATCTGATAAAGAAACACAGTATTAACTGCTGGCTTTGTGAGGATCCACAATCTTCATCAAAAATTGGAATGCAAGTTAGTATATAACACAATTAATTTTTCATCCTGCAAATTCTGCAGACAACTCAGATGCTGTGATACATCTCGTTCCTCCTCAAAACACAAATAGGCAAACAAATGTCACCAAGGGGACGGTAACATTCAGGGAGGGAATGCCACATGAGATAAAAGCGTGCAGAAATGACTCCAGTTCTATTGTTCCCAAACTATACAGGCTACTGGGATGGACCCAGAGAAATAATGTGTGCTGGAAGGGAATAATAGGTCTGTGTAAATAATCCAGCTCTGGGGGGATGAAAGTTTTATGGTGGCTGATCCCAATCTCATTTTAGCATATGTGAAACAAGAGCCTCAGTACAGGCTGCTGCTGGAATCCAATCTTGCAATGGAAACTCCTGCCTTGATACTGGGTGGTTTATGTTGCTCATCACTTAAATATGAACTTGTTCCAGTTGGAGCTCAGGAGACAGTTTATATAGCTGAATCCCCTCTATAAGTCTGTAATGTTATTTATGGGTACAAACATTTCCAGTAAGAGATGTAAATCTTTCATGAGTCTATAAAGTAAGTTCCCTACACGAAGAACTTCCTGGAACTTTGTTTTATTAACACTGAAGGCAAAATAATTTAAATGAGAGTATGAAATGTTGTGCTACATGACTTTTAAACTTCTGTTTAAGTATCCATCAAGAATTTTATGCATTCGTTAAAAAACATTCAATCACCATGTGTTAGATTTCCATCACTTAAAAAAAAGCACCCCCCCGGCAAAAAAACCCCCAAAAGCCTAAGATAACTCAAGAGAAAAGGTTGGTATGGCTCACAGTTCTAGAAGGTTTAGTCCATGAGTAGTTGGACCCATTTCATTCCTTTTAGACTCCTAGTAGGGATGCAGAATGGTAATAATGGGGAATGCATGGCAAAGGAAACTTCTTAGTTCATGAACAGGACACAAGCAAGCAAGAAGAATCTGGGGTCTCATAGTCTCCTGTAAGGCCACACCTCCAATGACTAAAGGACCTCCCACTAGGCTCCACCTCTTAAAGGAGACAACCCTGAAAGTCAAGCCTATAACACATTGGACTTAGGGAGACATTCAGTGTCCAAACTATAGTACTCCTTGATTATCCTAATCTTTAACTATATTCTCAATACTCGGTATAGATGTGAAAATCATCAGGATTTAATTTTTCCCCTAACGAATGTTAAAGTTTGTTTTACTCAATAAATGTAATTTTATGTGTTTAATGTGGAGCTGAAATGCTTCTCATGGTATAGTAAAGGGTGAAAGTAATGTTAATGTTATGTTGTGAAGCACCAGCTCTCTGTCTCCTAGGCCATTTTGTGAAAGGCTTTAGCAGCACACAGTGTTTATAAAAAGCCTCTGTAAAATGATTTAATTACACTGCATCTATATAAGACTACAAGGAAGATGTTATTTGCATTCCACAAATGAAGCAGCAGAGACTCACAGAGGTTAAACTTCATGTACAAAGTCCGGTCTTAAACCCTAGCCTTCCTTCAAATGTCTGAAGGGTTAGAATCAGTGCTGCCTTGAACTGTGTCCCCTTTTTGAGCCAACCATGCAGCAGCTGCTTCAGGAACACACGCACGACAGAACTTCTGTCATTGCTGAGGTATCTATGTTTTTTTTTTTTTTTTTTTTAGGTTTGTTAACTGAAATTCAATGTAAATCTAAGCGGCTGAGGAAAAACGTGAAGCAGCATGCAGATCAGACAATTCAGGAGGACAGCGAAGGACGTGACTTGCGACAAGTGACCTCCACAACCAAGCTGTGCAGGGTAATAACATGCAGTGGTGTCTGCTGAAGCCAGCAGGAGGGAACTTCTCAGAGTCTGGTGATTTCCACGTGGGCTCTGCATTAAAGTGGATTCCTTCTTTTAAAAATGTTTACATTTTTGTTAGTACACGTTTGCAGTACATAATGATATTCACAGCAGGGACTTGGTACCTTACATAACACATCTTTATTCCTTTTTATCCATCCTGTTCCTTCTCCTTCTTTCCTTCTCGCTCCATCTCTTGGTCTTCTCCTCTGTTAAGAAAGATCTACCTTTCCTTTTAGGCTTTTTAATTGAAATTCTGTGAGACTGGGGACTCCCAGTCCCCTCTGAGGCTACACTTCCAATGACTAAAGGACCTCCCACTAGGCTCTGTCTCTTAAAGGAGACAACCCTGTGGGCTGTGGACTGGATTCATCTGGTTTTGTAAATAAAATCCCCTGGAACATGGCCAAACTACTTTGCACGTGGTTCACATGTGGCTTTCCCTATTTCCTGCTGCCTATCTTCATTTTTGCCCTTTATGTATATTTTGGGCTTCTCATGGCTTAAATATAAGCTTGTGTGTCTGACTCATAATCATTTCACTTAATATTATGGTCTCAAGGTGCATCCGTTTTCCTACAAATGTCTCAAGTTTATTCTTCTGTGTTACCAGGTGGTAGTCCACTGTGTTTAAGTACCACATATTCTTCCACTCAGTACAGAAATTCATGCTTCAATATAAACCTTCAAATGATAGGTAAAAAGCAAAAGTTCTCCTGGTTCCATTTAACTCCCTCTGCCAAGAGACTGCCAGTGGGCATTCTTTGGAGTGCATTGCATTGCAGAGCTTTCCAGTCACTTGGGTGCCCACTGTTTCCCTGTCTTTGAGAAGCAAGGCTTGGACATGGGAGGCCTGGATTTGGCAGAGGCTGTGGATTGGACCTTACCAATGGGTAAAAGGGGGCAAGCCAACAGAGAAGATCCCTTCCCACTGAGCCACAACTCCTTTTTTTTTTTTTTTTTTTTTTTTTTTTTGCGGAACCAGGGTGGAACTCAGGCCCTTGCACTTGCCAGGGAAGTGCTTATTCCACTGAGCCATCTCCCCAGCCCCAGAGCTACAACTCCTAAAGAAATTCTTGGAGCAACTTAGTACAAAACAGGGAACAGCAATCAGGGTTATTGGACAAAAGCACTGTGTGATGAAGCACAGGGCATTTGGAAGAGTTCTAAGTCATCAGTAGCCAAAGTATCAACATGCCACAATTGTCTGAGCCACAACCTTCTCGGTATTATTATACTTTTGGAAAGGAGAACATTATCCATTTTTAGTTTTTCATGTACATTATTTTGCATTTATTTCAGAAAAAATAATATTGTAGAAAAATGTCTGTTGTAGTGTATCAGGAACCCTTTGGTATAAGGCAGGAAAGAGCTGAGCTTATCATTCACACCCTGAAAAGCAACGCTATCAAGAGGGAAAGCGATATTTGGTGCCTGAACCACCCAGACTGAGGACTCTTATCTTTTGGGGGTCAGAACAATTGCTCTGTGAAGTTCCAGGTGTTTAGGCCCTGTGTCCTCTATCACAGTCACATGGGGAGGTAGACAAAAGAGTTCAGCAACGTTCCTGTGGCGTTTTATTTACAAAACCTGATGGATCTGTCCATGGCCCACAGTTTGTGAAGCTGTGGGTACAGGACAAACATCCGCTTTACATATGGGAAGCTTTCCTCAGTTGCAGTTAAACCTCCAACTTTCACCAACCTTTACTATGAAAGGGCTCAAGAAGCTTTGCATCCCTGCTACCACTTGTTCCTGAGAAGTACAGGAAAGTGTTATCATAGATGGGGCAATAAGCAGCCTGGAACAAATTTAGTAAACTAGGGTATTTGTCCCACAGCCCTAAGAGAGCAATTATATATACCGTATTATACATAGAGCACTAGAGCTCAGAGCTCCTCTTTGTATTGAGGTCTTTATTTTATTTATTTATTTATTTATTTATTTATTTATTTATTTATTTATTTATTTATTTTTGGCTGGCTCAGGCTGCCTTAAGGGCAGGTCTGGTAATGCAGGTGGAGGTGGGGATTGAAATGAGGTCTCCTGCACCTGATTGCATTTGCATGAGCAGGTGCTTAAACAACTGAGCTAACCAGCAGGCCCAGTGGCCTTGTTTGTAAAGAAGTATTTTGCTATTTGCTATTCCAGAGGAAGTGTTCCTATAACCCCCTAACACTTTTTATTTTCTTGCCAGTGTAGGAGAAAATTGAACTCACCTCAGATCAACAGAATCTTCTACATTACATTATGGATTCATATAACAAACAGAGGATGCCTCAGGAAATAACAAATAAATTTGTATGTATAACATCTAAAAGACATTTGCTTAAAGTTAGCATTTTCCAGAGTTTTATGCCATCCTTTTTCAACTCATAATTTATTGTTTTTATTTTAAAAATTAGAAAACAGTACAGAATTTCAAAACATGATAATAGGAAATTAATTATGATTATTATATTACATATTATCTTCAAAGTAGTTGTTAAGATTATCAGATAAAGGTATGTGAGACATATCACACAATATGCTGTTTCCTTTCAATGAACCAATCGAAATTAGCACAATTAACTATATATATATATATATATATATATATATATATATATATATATATATTATACTATATTATATATTCCTTTCTTTTCTCCTTTCCCCTATTCAGTTGGTCTTTCCTTTTGAGCAATTTCTTTCTCTTTCATACTACTTATTGTGCTTTTCATATCTTACTTAATTTTTTAGTTTCTTACACTAGAGAAACAATACCATGTTTACACATGTGAGTCTGATTTATTTCACTTATGAGTATGGTCTATAGTTGCATCCATTTACTTACAAAAGTCTTGAGTTTATTTTTCATCATAGCTGAGTAATACTCTATTGTATAAAAAGATCACATCTATTTTATCGATCCTCAGATGATGGGCATTTAGGTTGTTTCCACGATTGAAGGTGCACATGTATTGCTGGTGTAATGTTCTTAACTCTTCTGGAAAGATGCCCAGAAGGGGAATAGCTGGGTTGAGTGGGGCCTCTAATCATAGTGTTTTGAGGAATCTCCACATTGGTTTCCACAGTGCTCTGCACTCTCACCAATAGTAGAGTGTTCCTCTTTCCCCACAGCCCCTCCAGTATTTGTCATTGGTTGACTTCTTGGTGACAGCCATTCTTTCTGGGGTGACGTGGGATCTCAGTGCTGTTTTAATTTGTACTTCTTGGATGAGGTTGAACATGTTTTCATATATTTATTTGCCATTTGTATTCCTTCATCTGAGGAGTGTGTATTCATCTCAGTGACTATTTTTGGATTGGGTCTTTGAATTTGGGGGATCTGATAGAGTTTATGTAAAGTATGTCACTTAAAATAGTTAGATTTGAGAATTTGAGTTATATATTTACACTTTTAACAGTCCTAAAGCTATTAAAGAGGAAACTGTCTCACATCTATCTTGTTACTATAATTGTTCTCCAAAGATCTGAGAAATATGAATTTAGTCTCCAAATTTATAATTTCAATCTGGTGTTTCTTTAGTCTAATGATTTTATATTGATTTATACTTTTCCTATCTACATATTAATTATTTTTTCCTCAAAATTTAGTTAAAAGAAGAATTCAGTGCCGAAGAAAATTTCCTTGTTTTAACAGAAATGGCTACCAGTCATGTACAAGTTCTTGTAGAATTCACAAAAAAGTTGCCAGGTATTTTTAAATTTTAAAAGTTGGTATTTATTGATCTCAGGTTACATTAAACATTTTGTATGTAATGTTCTGTTTCATTTTCAAAACATTCCTGGGCAATCAGCTCTATTATAACTATTACTATTGACATGTAGTTATCTCTCTGCTACACTGCATTCTTGTGATACTAAGTCGGACCTTCTCCCTGCACAGTGGAATTATCTCATATCCAATTTAATATGCCTAACTGCTATAGACGTGCAAGGTTAGAAATGCAAAACATATTAAAGTCACTCGTAATAATTCTTCCAAATCAGTAGATGAAACTCGGAACTCGAAGTTGATATTCATCTTCACATTCGCTCCCTAAGTAGTTATTGATGTCTACTCTAAACTACATGCTTAGCTCTCATCTTCATTGGGAACAGTTAAGGACTGTTCTACTTATAATAGACACAGACACACAAACACATTGCTCTTTTCAAAGAGGAATTATTTGCTGATGGTGGCTGAGAAATACAGGGAAACTTCAAGAAAGGGCTGTGTTTGAATTGAGTTGAAAAAATACAAGAGTTTTCTAGTTCAGAGAGAGAAGGGTATTCCAAGTTGAGAGGGCTGCTTTCAGAGAAGTAATGAGGCATGAACAAAAATGGGATCATTAGAAATGGGAGAGAACAGTACATACACTTTTATCTTACTTGTAGAAGATGGTCTTGAATGGGAGGTAGGACTGGCTAGTATGCTGTTGAATAGCCCGAGAAGAGGGTTTGGAACACAGCCACCTTGTGGGAGAGAAGAAGAAATACAGTGACTACAGAGTGAAAACTTGAGGGAACTTGGTGAACAATTGTATGTGGGAGGTGGAGAGAATTTTTCAGTCATTCTGATGGTGCCAGTACAGAAGCTGGAATGTGAGAATCTTATCCCCCAACTCAAATTCTTTCTATCATATTGTCAATGCTACTTGAGCTCTTCAGTTTAAATAGTTTCAGTGTATTAAAATAAATCAGTTCATCAAAACCTCGTGTTTCAGAGGATTATAATAGATACCTTGTAAGTCCTGTAACACTGTAACTTTAAATTACAGAAGGTACCTTATGTTTTTAATTAAATATGTTAATCTTCCTTCTTTCTCCAGCATTATGCTATTGTTTTATTAAATGTGTCACAGATAGACACAAACTTACATAAAATTCATAAAATGTGGGGGAAATGTTCTCGCTATCATTGAAACATCAATATTTTTCTTTCTTTATTAAAAGTGGAACAGAAACTTAATTTATTATATGCTAATTAAGGTGAAGACAAACTTAATTTAAAAACAAGACTACAGAACAAAGAGGGAAGAATTGTAAAAGTAAAGTATGATCTTTTTATTAATGGGAAAATATTCATTGAGTTCTATTGATCAGTTTATATGAGCAAGAAATAATTGTACATGACAAAAAAATCTCCCTCACAAGAAGACAGTTCATCTGAAAGCCAGGGCAGTATCTTTACATCTCTTCATGCCCAGTGCCTTGCTTCCTTAGAGGGAGAGTACAGTTTATGTCAAAGGGAAAAAAAATAAAGGCTGGGGAGAATAAGCGCTTCCCTGGCAAGTGCAAGGGCCTGAGTTCAATCCCTAGTTTCACAAAACAACAACAACAACAACAAAACCAGAAGACAGTAAAGAGCAAAAAACTCACAGAAGGAAAAATAATTATAGAAATGGCATTATTATTAATAGTAACGTTAGCAATACACCAATACAGGAAGGGTATTCTGTGAAAGCCACAGCCTCCTACTTAACCCATAGAGCTGACCCCTTACCAGGCATCAGGCGCTGTCCAGAGTGCTGGATACCCAAGTTGGGGAGGCATGGCTCCGGCCTCGCTGCAGCTCTTGGGTTCTCCAGGACAGTGACTTTCATCCTCAGCGTTGAATTCCAATTGTCACAAAATCTTTGACTTAGTCACTTGGGCCCTGGTGACATTATTTACCCGTTTAAAGTGTGCGTGTGTGTGTGTGTGTGTGTACACCAAGAGGCACACAAATTTGCGTTTTGTTTCCCATTCATTTCCCCATTCATTGAATTATCTAACAAATAGTTCTGGGACACCTGTCACACCGCAGGCACTGTTGTAAAAGTAAATAAACTTTCTGCCTCAAGAAGTTTATACTTCAGCAGAGGTGATGATGAACAAACAAGCAAATAAATACATGTTTGATATTACGTCAGAGAGTGGTAAATTCTATGAATACGAGTAAGGCAGGTGTTAGGGTTAGGAGCAGGTGGGTGCTGAGGACAATGTCTTAGGTAGGATAACCCTGTAGTGGGGATCTGGGGCCCAAATGGGTGGGGTGTAGAGGTATCTGGGAAGAGCATTCACCCCTCAGGCAAATGCTGGCTCATAGGCTCACAGAAGAGCTGGGACATCCGTGTGGCTGAGTGTAGAGGGTGGAAAAGGAGAGGCTGGCTGCACATCACCATGGCCTGGCTGAGACTTGAGCATTTTCCAGGTGGCATTGTATCCTTTCAGGTTGGCAATTCTCTCGCATATGTTTGTGTTTCTGCCCACCTTGGGTGGCACTGTTCTGAGCCAGAAAAGATTTCTCCACTTGGTTCTGATAGATTTTGGAGGAGTAGGGTGGACAGTACTCCTTCTCCTCACAGTTTGACTAAAGGCTCAGGAATTAGTCAAATATTCTAGATGCACATAAAGTTTTTTTTTTTTCTAGCTATGGCTAATTATGTTCTTCAGAGCTGATCCTGCAGATCAGGTGTGACTAACACAGTGACCCTAAAAAGAATCTGCTTGCCTCCTTTTACCTGAGGGTCGCTTCAACTGCATCAGCCTGTCTCTGAGTATGTGTATTTGGGATGCAGCTGACATCTCCTTTTGCTTAGCCTTTTCAATAAATCCTGCTCAATGAAGATACAAATGAGCTTCTATTTTAAGGAGTGTAGTACTCACAGACTCCACTTGAATCCTCAACCATAAAACAATTACAAAATTACTTTATCAAAGTGTTGCATCTGGGTGCTAATAGTGAGGGTGGACTCTTCTCAGATGTACATCATGTTTTACATAGAAAGTACATAATAATGTCCAAAAGCCATTCCTTGATACTGATCTGATTATTGTCTTTATTCAGGATTTCAGACTTTGGACCACGAAGATCAGATTGCTTTGTTGAAAGGATCTGCCGTTGAAGCTATGTTCCTCCGTTCAGCTGAGATTTTCAGTAAGAAACTTCCAGCGGGGCATGTTGACCTGTTGGAAGAGAGAATTCGAAAGAGTGGTAAGTGATTTGGTTAATGGTGGAAGAGTTTGTTTCTGTCCGTGAAGACTGGTTTTCTGCCCAAAGCAGGCTCTTGCTTATCTTATGTGACATGCATGCTTACTGCAGCTGGTAAGGAAGATGACTCTAAAATGTATGCAGACTCTAAAAGATATGGGATGCAGATAGGACTTTTGGAAGCTTGAAATAATGAGAAACAAACATATTGTCTCCACTGCACTAACATGAAGGGCCAAAGAAGGATTTTTGCAAACACTGAAAATTAGTCTGATTTTTACAAAATAGCACAAAAAACTGAAATTATTTAGCCCAGAAAAAGAGTCACTTATTTAAAACCTTCAGGTATGAAATATTACATATCCAGTTATTGTCTGTCTTTATTCAAAATAACATGAATAAGTTATAACAGCAACATTTATTACATATGTATACATATACACATACACACCTAGGTTTCAGGTGCTGTTCTAAATATACTATATATATGATTTCATCAAATCCTTGTAAAAATCTTATTAAACAAGCACTATGACTGTTGGCATTTTAAAGATAAGGAAACAAGAAAGGTTAAATAACTTCCTCAAGTCATAAAGGAAGACTGACTGCAAAAGCTATAGAGAGCTTTTTTTGTCTGGCAGGGGTGGTGCTGGGAATTGAACCCAGGACCTTTTCCATGTTGGGCAAGTGTTCCATCAAGGAGCTACATCCTCAGCTGGAAGTTGTGGGTCTTATCCATGATACTGTATAGTACCTCTCAAGAGCTGAGGTGAAAGCACAAGTAATTCAACTTAATTTCTGGAGTCAGAGAGGGGCAAGAAACTTGGAGACGGATTTCTAGGAATTGTGTGCAACTCATCTGAAGAAGGCCCTTAACACAAGACGAGTTTTTATTTTCCTGAGACATTTTGTGTGGGGGCTGAGGAATGTGGAGGAGTGAGACATGATGAGTGCTCAAGATCTCCATTCTACATCAACAGGAGCAAGCTCCAAGACCTCTAAAGCCAGGATTTTATAGAGGAGATCCAAAGGAAAGTGTTCACACAGTGCTGCACTTGCAGTGTAAGGAAAATAATCTGAAAATTGAAAATTACTTTTAGAAGCTGGCTTCCCATAGTCATGATTTTCTCTTCCAAGTGAAAACCTGAAAGTTATTTTTAAGAATTTCTGTTCCATATTTTTTTTTAAAAAAATCCTAAATCTGAAAGTGTAATTAGCATCACTGGCAGAGTTTAGAGAGGTACTATTCTTAGATATCCATGGATGTGTTGGTTCATCAAGCATTTAAGGGCAGAGCCTCTGGTGACAAGGACAAGGAGAGCCAAGCACGATGCTGTCTGGGATTCCCACCATCCAGAGGGAAGAGATTGACCACATGGTCATGTCAGAATAAAATGTGGAGAAAAGAAAAGAAAGGAAG
>PVKA01020450.1:0-40347 GCA_004027165.1 Ctenomys sociabilis | reverse complement strand
TGGGACCAGTAATCACCTGGAAGTGTTTCTCTGGCACAGTGTGCCTGGAGCTGTCACTGGGCCATGTGAGGTGACGGGCAGCTTAATCCCTGGGAAATGTATCTCAGGCACGACGGGCCTGAGGTTCTACACTCACTGACCTTTGATGCCCAGAGAATCGGGGAAATTCCCACTCAATCAGTGGGCTTTAGGTCAGGGGATCTGGGGAGGTGTTGGTGAGTGGGACCTGAGGTTTCAGGCCAGTCACTGGCTTGGACGGGTTGGGGACAGGGATCCGCGTAGTGCACGTGGGAAGAAGCCAAAGGCTCTCCCTCAGACTCACCACCCTCTCACTGATCTGGGAAGCATGGTGAGTCCTGTAAATTCGCTCTCGCTGGGAGAGCTTGGCGTGGGATCCAGGAGGCCGCTGGAATCAGCCACTGTCTCTGGCCGGTCTCAGGGGCTGGGCAGGCGCGGACTGGATGGAGCAGGATGGCGGAGTCGGCCGCGCTGTCTCTGGCTGGTCCCAGGGGCTGGGCGGTGATAGGCGGGATGGAGCAAGACGGCGGAGTCGGCTGCGCTGTCTCTGGCCAGTCTCAGGGGCTGGGCGGTGGTAGGCGGGATGGAGCAAGACGGCGGAGTCAGCCCCGCTGTCTCTGCCCGGTCTCAGGGGCTGGGCGGGGGCGGGCGGGATGGAGCAAGACGGCGGAGTCGGCCGCGCTGTCTCTGCCCGGTCTCCCGGAAAACCCATATTCTCTTTTCCTGTTGTCTGTGTTATAGCAAGAGCTGAGTTGAATTTCAGTTTATGATAAAGAGACTGTTGTGAATCTGAGATCAGTGGGCTTTGCACTGGTGCATTTTGACTTAGGTAGTGTGCAATCTGGGTTACCTCTCTGGTGACACCAACAGAATTCTTTGATTTACACCAAAAACTCACCCTTTGGAGAAAGCAAAGAGAGCCTGTGCCATCTGTGGAGCTAGACCTCTGACTCTATCATGCCCCAAGGGCTGAGGTAGATGGCAGATGTGTGCTACATTTGTTGGTAAGATCCCACGACAACACTGTCTCAGGGGAATGTTTTAGGAGAAGATGCTTGTGCAGTTTGGAGATAATGCTGTTTTTCTCAAATTCTAGCAGCAAAATATCACTTTAAAGAACACCCAAGCCTGTGGTTTTCATCATCCTCTTCCTCATCCTTAGACTTGTTCTCACGCTTGAGCCTTTCTAGAGAAGCTTAGGAGTTGGAGCAGAGCCTCTCAAAGCCTCCTTTCCAGTCTTGTGTTGCTTGACCTGCTCCAAGCCTTAGTGGAAAGCTTAATAGTAGGAAAGAAGATTTTTGTTTTGACTTATGTTTTCATGGTAGGATAGGTAAAGGTCAACAGTTTGGAACACCATGACTTGGGGCTAATAAAACTTATGGGCAGACACACTTTCTCGTCCTTCCACTGTCTCCTCCCCCCACTACAACACAGGCCTCCGCTGGATTCCTGCACCTTGGTCTCGGCTTTCTAGTGTCTCAACTGAGTTCATCATCAGATGGGAAGGACTGAGCCAGCCAAAAGCCAGGTTGAAACAGTGCCTGGATGTGGACTGCCTTTTACTTGCAGTTCTGTTCTCAGGCCCACAGAATAATAAATGGTTCTAAAAATATTTCCTATTATTTGGATGTTGATGTCTTCTCTATTTCTTTGGCCTTCATTCACTATCCTCCCCTTGAAGTGAAATTAATTCTCCGAAAAAGAAAAGACCCCACAATTTTGATGGAAAACAAATACTGGTGCAAAAGCCTTCCAAATTTCTCTCATCACATTTGATTCATGCATAATAGTAGAAAATGGATAGAAGCCTATTGCCAGCAGGGAATAAAGGAGGCATTAAGCATATGGAGTTTTGGTTTGCTTCGAATCAGCTTAATGTGGGTTTACTGCTTCAGCATCCAGTTTGATGCCTTAGTCTGGAAGAAGTCATTTTGAAACGAGATATTATTGCTAACAGCTTCATTACAATGAGTCTGGTGGCATCAGTGCCTTTCTCTTATCTATTTTTAAGAGTAGGAAGTTATACTGAGGGAAAAACAGCCTCTGCCTAAGAGACCAGAGGAGACCTGGAAAGTGGGTTGGCACGGTAGCCTTCTTCTTGCTTCCCCCTTTCCTCCAGGCATCTTGGATGTGCTCCATGGACATCATCAATGCACACATGGGGGAGGCACTGCTTGCTGTCCGCACCCTTCCAGTGCACAGGCCTCAGTACCTGTCTGTGGAGATTTGAGCAAATGCAGCATACTCAGAGAGCTCCTTAGTGTGGAGGGGTGAGGAGAGAAAGGTTTCCCAGGGTTGGACCCGAGGGTCCCTTCTGTACCCTGGCCTGACCCCTGGGAGTCTCCACAGCACCTGCAGCTTTGGAAACATGGAAATTGTTGGGCTAGACAGCCGATAAGATCCTCAGGAAAGCGAGGCCAGCAGCACCGCATGTGCGCTGGGCAAGTCTGCACCACACAGCTACTGCGCTTGTCTTTTCTTTACTGCATTGTGATGTGTATTTAAATGCATCTTATTTTGCTCTGAGCACTTTTGCAAACAAAAATGAGCTAAGACAATTTAGAAATATTGTCTCTGCTTCTCAAGGAAGTCAGTGACAAAGGTATAAAAGGTGTAAAACTTTGTTGACATTTGCTGCCCACCACAGGAGCTTCTTAAGTATCAGTGATCTCCCCAAAAGCAGTAGTCTAAAATCTGATAAAGGAGTATCTATGTGAGCCGGCTGCGGTACAGCCTTGCCTAACATGTGTGAGACCAGGGTTTTGTGCACAGCGTCTGACAAACAAATAAACAAAACCATTCAAATCTATTCCCAACACTATCATAGGAATTATTTTAAGGATACTAAGTTCAGCTGTAGAGTGAATGGTTTTAAATTATTCTGAGAAGTCACAGTTTTCATTTATATTGAAGCATTTATATCCTTTGAATTTATTTCCCTCATTATCAATTGCAAGTCTTTCTGGGCTCCTGCAATAAATGAAGTCATAGTTGACGATGAGTGGGCTCTGTCAGTGCTCAGCCTACATTTAAGCGATGCCAGATTTATCCGTGTCATTCAGTGCTCCAAGTAGATGTATCAGTTTATTCCAATAAGACTATGATTCTTTATCCAACTTAGGAGATCAAAGTGAGTTCTGGACTTTCTGTTTCTGGATATTGTTGTGAATACAAGTATAATTATGGTTACAAAGTTTAATGCTGCAGACAAAATTCTTGTTTCTACAATGAAATCACAGTGTCTCCTGGTAAACATGGGTGTGGCCAAGCTAATGCTCTTACTTAATTAAAAGAAGCATAGAACAGAAAGATACTTGGAATTGCATTCAGAATTAGATCCAAACACACTCTGATACCCTGCCAACTGAAATAGAAACCATAGGTGTCACAATTTATGAGTGTTTTTGGACATACCCAGAGTAAATGAACTACCAAGCTGTTTTGATGAAGTTAGTGTTGAATTAAAAAATAACTTGGCATGACTATATCTTTTTTGTTGTTATAATTGGGCTATATAACTGTCTCAGACTTGTGAGCCAGTGTCTGGGATGTTTTTCAGAAACAAGCCTTCTAAATTTGAATAAAAAATGTATTTTGTTCAAAATGTGTCAAAAATCTTTATGGAACTACTTAATAAAAAGAACAACATAAACCTTTCTATTCTGAAACATTAGCCAATTGTAAAATTGTGATTGTTGAAAATGAAGTCAGCAAAGAGAACACTGAAAGTTATCTATACCAAGCAATGGAGGAACAGAATGAATAAAATACCAAGGGTGTTCCAGATGGGGATAGCGTGTTGGGGTCCTGAGTTTAGGAAGCAGAAGAGAGGAATTTTGGGGCTGGAGCAGGGGTAGTGACACAAGAGAGCCCCTGGAGCTGAGGGTAGAGCAGGCCTCTCAGCTTGCTGAGAGCACAGACTCAGATACAGACAACTTGAGCTGTGTCTGGCTGATTGTGTGGTGACCTCTGTAGCTGCTTAGAGGCAGCTGTTCGGGAAGCTCCCTGAGGTCAGGACAGGCTACGTCAGGGGCGGATGTGTGAGCTATTGGCACACAGCCATGCAAGAGTGAGATCATCAAAATGTGGGGACTCCAGAATGAAGGTGGAAAGGTTTGGGATAAAGGGAATAGCTCATGGTGACCATAAGGGAGAAAAGATAGAAGGGGTGCATCTTGGGAGACAGGATGTGGAGAACAGAAGTGTGGAGGCCAGTGTCAGAGACTCCCGCTCCCCAGGCCATTGGGCTCCTAGGCTCCTTATAGCTCTGCTGTTTCTAGAATGAGCTGTGGTAGGAGGAAGGCTACTTGGCATGCTGGGTTTGACCAGTGGCAGTGAGTACTGCCACAAGGAGTGGCAGCGGGGCCAGAGGGAATCCTGTTGCCTGCCCCATCTGTGCAGACACACTGCACTGTGGTTGGGCTACAACTCACAGACACCATCACTAGGTGGCGGTTTGCCCTCGTGTCTCTTCCTTACCCCAGCTGGACTGGATGGCATTATGCTACTAGTGGAGAGCAGGATGGACATCTCTTAGCTGTTCATTTGTTGACAGGAGTGAAGGTACAGAGACAGTGTATTAGAAGTAATCAGTGGCCTAGAATGACAAGCCTTGCTGTTGAATTCTGACAAGGCTATAAACAAGCCATCAGCCTGCTCTTTCATGGGCTACGTGCTGCATCAATACCATGAAAAACTGACATGCCTTGGTGTGAAGTGCTGTGGTCTTTTGGTAGTAGTGACTAAGTGCTCAGTATTTTAAAGCAGGCTCTACATTCACTGGTAATGGGGACATGTAAAGAGGTGATGGCCAAGCATCTGGGTTCCCCATTAAGCAGCATGTATACTTGTTTGCATACTTGCAGGCAGGCCTAGTTCATTACTTGAGTAAGTGGCCAGGGATTTCCTTGCAATGACTGGCTTTGACTGTGGTAGAAGACTTTTTCTCTTAATTATATAACTTTTTCTTTTATCTGACCAGGAGCATTTGGAACACAGGGTAGGTTTTGAATGAGGTAGCAAGATGGGCACCTGAGGAGTTTTGCTTTGGACTACATGTTGACCTGAGTGGAAGCCTTGTACAGTGTCTTATGGTGAGATGAGAAAAAGGGGTGCCCCTGCCTCTTGGGATCCCAAACAAGTCCTCACTTCACCAAGACCCATGTGAAATACTTCTGCAGGGCTCCAACCACTGCCTTGCCCTAAATGAGTTTGAAGAACTCAAGAACTCTTGAGAATCACTCAAGACTTTAAGTGTGCTCCGATTGGACTTTTGGAGAAGTCTCCCATTATTAGGAAGATTGGAGCATCCTTTTTTTAAATATTGGAGCTAGATGGGATATTGAGGATGCAGATTTCAGCAAGTTCAGTGTGGAAAAGAAAATGTTATGTGAGGGGCATCTTGGTTGTTTCCAAGATTTGGCTATCACAAATTGTGAGGCTATAAACATAGGTACACATACATCACTATGATATGGTGTTTCAGTTCCTCTGGAAAAATTCCCAGTAGGAGGATAGCTGGCTTGAATGGGATTTTGAGTCCTAGTTTTTTAAGGAGTCTCCACACTGATTTCCATAATGGTTGCATCAGTCTACATTGATCCCAGCAGTGGAGAAGGGTTCCCGTTTTCCCCACAACTTCTCCAACATTTGTTGTTGGTTGATTTTTTTTTATGATAGGAATTCTTTCTGGGGTGAGATGGTATCTCAGTGCTGTTTAATTTGCATTTCACAGATGGCTAGTGATGTGGAGCATTTTTTCATATATTTATTCACTTCTTTAATTTCGTCCTCTGAGAAGTGTGTGTTCATCTCAGATGCCCATTTCTGGATTGGGTCTTTAAATTTAGGGGCCCTATTGATTTTTTAGTTCTTCATAAATTCTAGAGAGCAGACTTTTGTCTGAGTGCTTATGAGTTAGGATTTTTTCAAAACTTGTGGGTTTTCTTTTCACTTTGTTGGTAATTTCTTTCGATGTACAAAAGCTTCTCAATAAGAAGTGATCCCAGTTGTTGATTCTTTCAAGTGTTTCCCATGTGAATACATGTTTGTTCATGAACTCTTTGCCTTCCCCTATGTCTTCAAGAGTTCCTCCTACTTTCTCTTCCAGGAGATTGAGTGTTTCTGTTTTAGTGTTTAGATCTTTAATCCAGTTTGAATTTAGCTTTGTACATGGTGATAGACCTGGGTCAAGTTTTAGTTTTCGGCATGTGGAGAGCCAATTTTTCCAGCACCATTTGTTAAAGAGGCTATCTTGCTTCCAGTAAGCATGTTTTGCCCCTTTGTTGAAGATCAAGTGGTTGAGAGTGTTCAAAGAGGCCTCTGCATCTTCTAATCTATTCCACTGATCCTCAGGTCTATTTTGTTGCCAATACCATGCTGATTTTATTACAGTAGCTTTGTAGTATAATTTTAAGTTAGGAATTGTGATGCCTCCTGCCTTGTCTTGTTGGCCAGGATTTCCTTCGCTATTCCAGCAAATTGGTCAAGCAGTGACCGTGACTCATCGACATGGCTGAGACTGACAAAGGATCTGCAAAGTGAGGGTACCTGATTGACCTTATCTGATAATAAAGTTACATTTCTTGTAATATAGGTCTTGCTTTATCTTGGTCTCAAACAACCAGCAGAAAAGTATAGAAAGGAGGTATATAAAGTAAAGCCATATTAACATGCTGAGCTGTGAATGGCTCAAGTCAACAACTTCTGTGGATAACCCACTATACTATTGTGTACTGCTGTACTGTGTTGGATTGTTTTATTAAAAAAAATAAAGAAGAGGAAAAAAAATGTTCTCTTTTAACAACTAGCTGCCCACCTATTTTAAATTGATTTATTCCTCACATGGGGAAGATGATGCATAATGGTTTAATTAGAGTGAGACTTCATCTCTTTAATAAAATGGCGCACTTGAGTTGAGATCAGAGGGTCACCTGATATCCTCAATTCCCAGGTGATAAGATGAAGGTGGAAGGCATGGTGAGTCTCTGCTAGGTCCATCATAAGGGACAGGATTGGTTGCAGTCTTGTGGCACCGTGAGTGGCCCATAACCACTTCACCATGTCAGCATTCTTTTCTCTGGTTGCAAGTATGCAGCTGCTATCCAGGAGCATTCACCCTTACTCAAGTTTACATGGATGCCAGCACCATCTGTCCCAGACCTCCAGATGTGAGGTGGCACTTGGATGATGGGAGGTAGCACTTAGGCATGTCTCACAGCCTCCGGGTCTCCCTGCTGTCTTAACTCTCCTGCTCCTGCTCGTCTTAATTCATTTGTTATTTCTTTTCTCAGGGCATTTGACTGAGCTGTATTCCCAGCCTTTTTAATTTTATTTACTTATTTTTTATTTGATAATTTTAGAAACAATACTGAGTTTCAAAACCGATTAGTAGGACAGTTTCAATAATCAATACATTGTATACTGTTGTCTTACTGGTTATTCATTGTACAAGATGTAGACATGAAATCCTGAGAACAAACATTATTAGAACAAATCTTTTTATTCATTGAATTAAGAGAATGTAGCTGTATATCTATCCTATCAGTTTTGAATATACAGATACAAAGTGGTCATTCATTTGTACCTTTTTATTTTTTTAATTTGAAGATAAGGTCTCACTAAACTGAGTTCAATCTTGTGATCCTTCTGCCTGCTGAACCTGCTGAAAGGCTGAGATGAAAAGCAAATTCACTTGTTGCTTTCTGGTCTTACTAGTAAGTTTTTTGGATTTCCCCTAAACTCGAAAGACTCTGTTCCTTAGCTGGACTCATACATTCCATGTCTTCACTCACAGTTTATACTTTAATGATACTCAAGCTAATGTGTCAAGGCAAGGCTTTTTCCATTGGCTTTCAAAGCCTGAGGGGCAGTCAAGCACATACCACAGTGCATGGAGACCATCTGCACCTATATCATTTCCCTTTGCATGGTCCTTTAGTGGCTCTGAAACACCTGCAAGAGCCTCTCACCCAGCCCAGTTATCTTACATTATTGCTTTATAATCCTGGCCTTTCACAAACACTACCAGGTGGTCAAAGCCCCTGTGGCTTTTTGTACACAGGTACCTGTCACAATTTGTCATCATCAACTCTGCCTGTACCAATGGTTCAAAATGTGAAAGGCACTGCTGTCCATAGCATGACACTGTTCCACAAGTGAATCTCAGGGAAAGCAGACTTCCTTGTGGTGGAGCACCCTCCTGCACACAGGACCCTTAGAGTCAGAAGTACACAGATCTTGGTGGCAAAAGATGTGGAGTTTGAGAAAACCTCAGAGTCACCTTTTCAGTCATCCCCTCTTTCAACTATGAACTTTCCTCTTACACTGAAAATAGCTACTTAAGGTAGATCCAGCTTCCTTTCCCTTCCTGTGAGAAACAGAGGTGCTCATTGTCCCCAGGGAATTTCAGCTTCTGTAGACAAATGATCTCTCCCCATCTCCACTGAGACAGTTCATTCACTTAGAAGCCTGGAGGTGCTCCCTCTTCATTGACGAGGAGCTCCTGTGACAGGCTCTGCTTGCTTTAATGCAGGATCCTCATATCACTTTTGCACCATATTAAATTGCAGCCCCAAAGCCAAATCTACTTTCTGCAAACTTATTAGAAAGCTAGAGCAGGCAGGCAGCAGAAACAGGTAAATGATGAACAAGAGCGATTGTGTCTCTGAAGTTATTAAATTTTATCTGAGGCAGTCACAGAAAAATGCTACTAGGCCTCATCTTACAATAGATTTTGGATCAGAAGGAACTCAGAGGTTATCAGCAGTTAGAAGTCATCTGTCACCAGGGTAGAAATTCTATCTGTGGCAACTCTATAAATGACCACATCCTGCCTTCTCATATATTCCTCCTAATATTCCGGTGATAGAGACCTCACTCATCGACTGCTTATGACTGCTTACTGCTAAAAAGCAGAGAGCTTGAGTAGTTAGCAAGGTTTCAATTCATAGTTGACTAACATAGAGTCTGGGTCTAGAATAAACCTCCAGATAAGACTCAAGCTACATTTTCTATTTTCATCTCTTGTAGCTTATTTGACTTGAGAGTGTAGTGGAAATGAGGAGCTCTGAACTCGTGCTCATGTCATCCATACTCAGCAAGAAGCACAGATTGTGAGGATTCCTTGACACTGTCAGACCACATGTCCCCTAGTGACTGTCACTGAGCAGTGAGAAAACAACCAACATGACAAGTTGCTCCAGTTTATTTGTTCAAAACTACTGACTGAAAAAACAAAACAAAAACACAGTGGTGAAAAGGGAATCCATTAAGTGAACATTTGGACACATCATTGGATATTTACCTAAGTTAAATTTCTAGTAGTGGGGTATAATTATTAATTTTATATCTTTTACAAAACCCCTAAGCTTTTCCAGGCATCTGAGTTGCACATGCCGGACTGTGCTTAAGTTTTGGTGTTTGGGAACTGGGTCATTTGTAGCTAGGAATGCTTCTGTGTTGTGGATGACATATTGTCTTCTGTACTTAGCCTCTTTCTAATGTTTATCATTTCCAGCTCAGGCTACTATAATATAATGTCATAGACCAGATATGCTTTAATAACAAATAGTTATTTCTTACACTTCCAGAGGCTAGGGTATCCATGGGGCTAGTAGTTCTCCTGTTTGGCAAGGGCCACTTCTTGGCTTGTAGGCACCTATGCACACTGCATAGCCCCATGGGGTGGGGACAAGAAGCCAGCTCTATCATGTTTCTTCCAGAGCACTAACAATATTAGTAGAAGCCCCACCCTGGCCTATTCACTCCCCCACCTCATCAAGCCATCACCTTGCAGGTTAAAATTTTTGGCAAAGGAAGAGAGAGGGTACACAATTATCCTATCTATAGTAGTAGCATTTCCCAGAGTCACCTTTTCTTTTGTGATTCACTCCTCCATAAAATCCCAATTCCCAGTGCCTAGCAACCCTTCAGAATAATGAATAAAATCAATCAAGTTTTCAACAAATCTTGGGCTTCCTGGTACTCAGTGCCTTGGGAGGTGAATTGACACAGTGGTGGGGACACAGGCCTGCAATTTAGAAAATTTGGGTTAGAACTGATTGTTACCATTTCTTTTGGTAATTCAGGTACACTTTATCTCTCTAAGCTTTGGGTTTTTCACTGCAAAGTTGTGACAACTATCATATCTATCTCATATGTATACTCCGAAGATTAACTTGGGTGATAAGTGCAAAAAGTCTAGCACATGCCCACAAATCCTAGGAGCAATCTTTTCATTTTTCTTGTCATTTTCCCTTCTTCTCCATCTTCATCACCATCACTGTCACTATCACCACCACCCATATCTAGAAAGTGAGACTTCAGCTGCCTCCATGACTATGCCTTGGCATGCACTACATTGCAACCATCAGACCATGGCCCAAGACTCTTGCTTGGGTTCCTTGAGACCACTATGGCTGCAACAATGAATAGTTTGGGTAACAGTTGTCTCAGTTACTCTTCTCTCACTGCTGGGATAAATACCCAACACCCAAAATGAAGAAAGGAAGAATTTATTTAGCTCACAGTCAGTGGAGGTTTTAGTCCATATTCAGCTGGTTCCAAGCAGAGGATCACATGATAGAGAACAATCTTTCATGGTGTTGGCAAAGAGCAGGAGAAAGAAACAGCAGCTCAGCAGCTAGCTAGCTTCTCTCCCTTCTTTATATTTTAATGCAGAGTATCTACCCTAGTGCATTCATACCCATAATCCCAGCATTAGATCAAGAATCAGTCACAAATTCCAGAAGCTGCTCCAAGACTGCATAACAACAGCTAATAAATAAGGCCTCAGTTCAAAATCAGACCCTAATCACAGTGATAGATGTGCACCCATGTTTATAGAGATACAATTTGTTATACCAAAACCTTGGAAACAAACTAAATGTCCATCAACTGATGAATAGATAAAAAAAGATGCAACAGAGGATTACTCAGCTATAAAGGATAAATTTGAGACATTTATATGGAAATGAATGCAATGTGGGACCAAACTCATAAGTGAAGTAAACCAGCCCCACATATGCAAACATCATGTCTCCCCAGTGGAAGAGGCTGAAAGAGTAAGACCCAAGATATACAACAGATATTGTAAAATGGAGACAAAATGTTCAAAGGAAAAAGAAACTGGAATGAAGTAAAAGAGAAAAGAAAGTAGGGAAAGGGAAGAAACACATATATGTGCACAGAAGACAGTCAGGACAATTATAGCGCTAATTGCCTTTAGCTCCTTTAAAGGAAAAGTTTATGCCTATACTGTTTCATCACTTTTTCTTGCCTATATCTTGTAGTCTGTGCAACTACTTTGAAGGCAATAATATGCAATGTAAAGACCATTTACTCTCCTATAATCTTGCTATGAAATTTTATAACATTATTTTTGTTCTTTTCTTTAAAATAAAAAACCTTAAGATATAATATTTAATGTCATACAATCTGAAAAAATAGTACATGATTTAAATAATTATATGAATGATATTATATTTTTGGGGCAGAATATGCTTACAAACATTTAGCTAATAGTATAAAGCACAATAAAAAGGTTGTATCATATTGTAGTCCAATACTTATATAATTGACTTGTGTTTATAATGTTCTATGCATTAAAAAATCTTGGAGAACTAAGTTTTGTCATTTAATTGCACTTAAAACATGAATTGTTTTTCACAAAAAGTTTATTTTGAATTGCTTTACATTGTGTAAATAGCAATTCAGAATTGACTGTCATCTTTCTAAATACTAACTATAAGACGAAAACATTTACAGTCATATACTGTGAGTCTCACAATGAATCATTTTTAATTCAAACATAACACAGCATCAAAAGAACAAGAAAGTATGATGGAAAAATGGGCTTCATCCCCAAATTTCCCTCCTTCTTTCCTGATTCTGGACTGAAAATGAACATCAACTTAGCAACTACTAAGACACTCGACAATAAGAATGCAGCGATTTAGTTCTGGTGTACTATTCCCTATCAATTTTGTACCCCATGAACTCATTCTGTAGAGTACTACTCTGACTATAGTCCAAGGAGGATTTTAATACTTGGTCATTTGATATTGGACTGAAATATTTTTGTCCTCAGTAACAACTTTCAGTATCTCTTCTCTAATTCAGAGGCTGGAAACCTGAAAATTTGCTTTCTAAGGCATCCATTAATAAGCACCATGAACATGGTAGAGCAAAGCCCTTGTTCATCCAGATCACAACCAGCAGTCCTGGGCTGTGTCTGAGGAGAGAGGGTCAGCAGCACCTGCCTTCACTGTTGCACATGGGAAATAAGTGAAAGGAAAGGGGTCAAACTTCAGAGAGCCTGACCACCACATCAAAGATATTGTTTTCTGCCCATCTGAAAACTCTTAGTTCTCATTAGTTTTATTTAGGTTGATACAAAATTATTTGGAGGTCAAAACAGGATATTTTTCCTATGTGATAAGTGTTTTCATTGCTCATAGAAAGAGGCAAAATACTACCAAAGCAGACTCACTCTTAACAGGAACAGATGAGGCTGTTTTGCACTTAGATTTGCAGACATGTAATCTGACAACTTTATTCGTAATTCCATGCACTCTTAGAGCATTTTGAGAAAGCTTTTATGATGCAGTATTCATGTTGCCAATAAACCTGTGAAGTAGATTTATTATCCTAGTTTTATAAATATGAAATGAATGATTATTCTGCTAAATGTCTGGCTCAAAGGCAGACACTTAGGGGGAGACTCAGATTCCATTGCATGGCATCAGACAGCTGGCGTAAAGTTTCTCCACCTTTTAATAGAAAGTGTAATACAAGTTTCCTTCTCTTCTTTGATGTCTAATATAGAACACATTCTCCATCAAGCAATTAAGTTGTGCAGTAAGACTTGTAAACATGAATGTTAGAACCACAGGTAGGACAGCATTCTCTTTCCTTTGCATTCTTGGTACAGAGTTGCTAACTTTTCCTCCCTAATCTTACATTAGTTGTGTTTCTTGATGATAATGAAAGAATGTCAATCTTTTTTACATCTGAAATTCTATCTTCTTAGTTATTAATTTTTATTTATTTATTAATAAGAATAGTTCCTCAAGTTAGTTAATTTTAAGTAAATAAATGAAGAAATACATGTGTATATGTGCTGCATATACAGTATTTGAAAGATCTTTCACTTGTGAATTAGGAATGGCTTGTTTAAAAATTCTCTGGACACAGTGTTTTCCCCCTGAGCCCTGTATGGCACTATGGTGTCCTTTGACATTTGTTTCTACAGAGAAACACAGAGTTAGCTGGCCTTTGTTCCACTCACATGACATTGAAATGTTATAAGCTTTTTTTCTGGGTTGAAGGCTTTTAAAGTAACTTCTTTAGTTTTTGCATAGAGATTGAAAACATCTTTTTTTTTAAACTAATCTTCATAGTGGAGACTTTTATATGCATGGTCTTTACCTTTGTCTAGATTTTATAAAAAATGCAATCTGAGACAAAGTTTATGAGCTGAGCTTTGTGGAAGGCACAATCCTTGGAGCTCAAGCTGAGGGTCAGGCAGAGAAGGAGAGAGAAACCAGGTTTATGAGTTGTGGACTATGCTGGCTGATTCCTCCATCTTAGTTCATGTTCTAGATAGGAGGAAACATTGAATCCTTTTTTTAAAATTTATTTATTTGTATTTTAACTTGAAGAGTGAAAAATAGAAGCAAAAACAAATAGAAAAAGATGACATAAACAGGGTAACATAAAATAATACATATGTTGCAGATTTTCAAAACAGGGATAGCTAATATATATATATATATATATATATATATAATTTAATAGAACAATCTAACACAGATCAGCAGTCCATAATAGAAGTAGGTTATGCAGAGAAAGACACTGAATCTTGGAACCATCCTTTCGGTGGGAAGGCGGGAAGAGGAATTTCTCTGTTCCTCTCAGAGCTCCAGGTTTCCCTGTAGGGTTTTCATTTTCTCTCTGTCTAGACTGTGCCACTCTGGCTTTTCAAGAAGCTCTTGGGGAAGCCTCATTGTGTACTTCAAATCAAGCTTCCTGCTTGAAGTTTGGCCACGTAAGGAGAGAATGGAACTCCTGAGACCTGAGTGACTTGCCTGGCCTGGCTAAGTGGAGAGCATGGGCTGAAGGCACCTGAGAACAGCCCAGTCCTGCCGCTCTGGCATGGTCTCTCACTCCTTCCAAAACTGCCTGAGGGACACAGGCAAGGCTGGAGCCTTCCTATAACTACAAAGCAGATGGAAATGAAATGAAAGATATTCTGTTTGGGGAGTGGCTGAAGCTGATCACATGTGAAGGGCTGGAGCAAGGCTGGTCCCAAGAACAGTGCTGAGACATACATACAAACAGGCTGCTGCAGCCCAGAGAACACCAGGTACCCAGGTAAGCCAAGCAGACAGGTTGTTAGGTTAGGGGTGTTACGTGGCATCAACGTGCTGAGTGTATAAACAAACACTCTGTGGTCCTTGAGCAGCTCCTTTTCTCCCCTCAGGAGAGAGGGCTCACCAAAGAGCTGACCTCAGCTTTTTGTATTCTGACTCTTGTCTTTACTTCTTCATCCTCCACCATAATTCACCCTGAGAATTTCAAGAGCTCTGATCATACCTGTGTCACAACAGGAGTAACTGAGCCTCCTGCCTGCCAAAAGAAGGTGATTGGGACTTTACTGCTGTAAGGCCCCATCACAGGCCCCCAGCTGAGAAAACACAAGTGTACCAGATATTACTAGACTGCTCTGATGCAATCTTGCCTCTTTCTATATTCAGTCAAGGACTGTAGTATCTTGAAAGATTCACAGCAGGAAGGAAAGCCTGAGAGGACATGGCCTGGCCCTGGGAGGTGCAATCTCTCAGGTGTAGCATTAAAGGAAGGTGGAGTTAAGGATTCTGGTCTTCTAAATACTTAATGCTTGTCATGTCATATCAATTACTGCTATACTGTCTCTCAAGCAAATGTTTGCTAAAAAAATAATAAATGAAACTAAGAGATAAGAACTGTCATAAGACTGTTGTGTATGGTTAAATCTCTGAATTTTGTGTAAAAATATGCAATTGTTTATAACTATTTTAAAAATGATTTTTAATTTTTTTAAATATTTTTCTTCACATTCTGTAGTGTTTTATATTTTAACATATTAACACTTGATGGAAAATACTTATTCTATGTTATGTCTAAGATGTTTGATATTCAGACAGATAGTGTCTATTATTACCCTATGGTATAGGGTGATAATATCATTAAGCTCTTCTTCTAGAGGGTTAAAAACTTAAGTGTGCAGACCAAAAATTAAATAAAAAGAAGGACTTCAAGGACAGACAATATTTTGTCCCTGGCCTTTCAAGGTCAGTGAGGACTCAGGACATAGAAGAACTTGCACTATAATATCATGTAACTCAGTTTTGTTCCAAATTTTCTTAACAAGGAGATCATGGGGCCACAGAGGAAAGTAATCCATGATGTAGAGTGTGCCTAAGGAGAGTCACATGAAGAGAAAACATTCTCTCAGGCTTTCATAGAAAGCAAATTAGTCAAGCAACGTCTATGACTCATCCTCATGGCTAACACTGACAAAGATCTACCAACTGTGGTATAGAGTTTCAGAGTAAATTCTGAGGGGGTTTTACTGACTGTGTCAGATACAAAAGTTATATTTCTTGTTATATAGGTCTTGCTTTATCTTGGTCATAACCATCCAGCAGCAAAGTATAAAAATGAAGTATAAAAAGTAAATTCATATTAATATCCTGGGCTGTAAAAGGCTCAAGTCCACAACTTCTGACATTGCTAGTCCTATGGATAACCCACTACTATTATGGACTACTGGACTATATTAGATAATTTTGCTGAACTCTTGTGCCTACAATATTTAAATGGCAATGGAATACCCATCTCTGACAAAACTTAACAAAAAAAGGGGATATAAATGAAGGATCATTTTGTATCTGTATATACAAAATAGGATAGATGTACAACTACTTTCTCTTAATTCAATGAGAAGAAAGATTTGTAATAAAAGTGTTTAGATAGGATATCATGTCTGCATCTTATACTATGAATAACCAGGATGAATACAACAATAAGCAACGTGTTAATATTTTTGAGGGACTGGGGAAATGGCTCAGTAGAATAATCACTTGCCTGGCAAGTGCAAGTGCCTGAGTTCAATCCCCAGTTCCACCAAAAAGAGAGGGAAAAAAATAAAGAAATTCCTAGAGGCCCAGGGAGATAGCTCAGTGGCATAAGTGCCTGCCTATATTAATTATTGAAACTGTCCTACTAATTGAGTTTGAAACTCATTCCTATTTGTTTCTCAATAAAATTAAATAAAAAGATTAGTAAAAGTAGTCATGCATAGTGAGGGTGTCTGTGTGTGTGTGTGTGTGTGAGAGAGAGAGAGAGAGAGAGAGAGAGAGAGAGAGAGAGAGAGAGAGAGAGAGAAAGACAGACAGACAGAGTGCAAGAGAGCATGAGAATGCACTGCTACATATGGGCAAGGGAAATAGGAGAATAACTGTCAGCCCAGATAAGCAACAGCAGAGCAAAGCTTGGATATGCTGTGAAACTCTCTGCCCAAAAAATGTTGGCCAGAACATATTACGGTCAGAAAATGAGGCCAAAGGTAAGCCACTGAGTGTGGCTTAGATAGACAGATTGACTTTTGTTGGAATGCAGAAGATAACAAAATATCAGCAAGATGTCTGTGGGTAAAAAATTGCTGAGATGAAAGAAAATGGAACTAAGGATTTAAAAAAATCTGTTTCTAAAAGTTATTTGCTGTTACACTTAAATGAAAACCTTTAGGTATTTAAGGAAAAATGGGCTGGAGGCAAACATAGGACAGAATTATGTAGATGAGATGCAAATTTCAAGGAGACTAAGAATGTTATATTTGAATTATAATGTCCTTTTAGGTATGAAGAATAAAAATGCTGGGAAAGTAAAAGATTTTTGTCAAGTTTAGAGAATTCCCCAAAAATTTAAATAAAGAGGACAAAAAAATTTTAATTAAAAGTAAGATTGTGAATAGAGTATAAAGAAAAGGAATTTTCAACCCAAGCACTGTAAGATTCACAACTGTGCTCTGCCCGGTGTTGCTTCTCCTAGGATACAGCGCTGCAGCTTCCAAGCCCTGGGCCACTCTGCGCCCCATCTCTTCACACCCCTGTGCCTTGGGTCCCTCCACGTGAGCACGGCAGCCAGTGCCAACACCCTGATGTCTGTGCCACCTCTTACATCACATGTTTTTTTCACTGGTAAAGAGATATCCTGGTCTCCACCTCGCACCCTTCTTCTTGCTTGTGGTCCTGAACTCTGATCACCTGTTGGTTTCCTTTTGTGTTTGAAGCTGTCCTGATTGCCCAAGAGTCAGCCAACTGTTGTGCCTTGGCTTCAGAGGCTTGGGCCTCAGTAGTTACTGAGGATCTCACTCTGTGTGGCTTGGATCTCTATTAGCCTGTCAGCCTTGAGGGAGCAGGGATCCTGCATGACTTACCCTTCCTTCCATCTTCTTCACAGCACTGGGGGTGCAGGGGACAGTTCTTTTGGCAGAGCCACCTATGGGCACATCACCTTAGAACCACATCTGGAACCATCTTGGCCCTCATCTTTGCCCTAGCATGTCCAGAAGTGCACATGGATGGACTCCTTTTGAAAGGGATGTCAGAGCATGTAGCCTGCGGAAGGTTACCTGCCTGTACATGAACTGACCCACATGGATTCTTTACTGGGAATCAGATAGTATCACTTTGCTAAGTTTATTTTATTTGCTTTATACAAGTATATGCTTTGATCATATCCACTGTCCTGTTACCTTCCTTAACCACCCCTCCCACTTTCCCCTTGTCTTCTTCCTCCTGAATAATAGTGTCTTTTTTCTCTTTTATAGCATCTTTTTAATCTTTTAGTGGATTACACATTCAGAGGAAGACAAGCACAGACAGTGCTTGTCTTGGTGTCAGGTGTGTTTCACTTCACAAGCAGCATCTTAATGTCCAGATGATAGTATGATTATGAGCCTACCTTCAGGCGCTGGACAGCTCAGGGCAGATGCCTGTCTCTGACACTGGCTGGCTGTGCTACCTGTGTCAGCTTTTATCTGCAAGGGGACACATACAGTAAATGTCCAAGTATGCTATGTGTGTGTGTGTGTGTGTGTGTGTGTGTGAGAGAGAGAGAGAGAGAGAGAGAGAGAGAGAGAGAGAGAGAGAGAACTGAGTAATTTCACCATTCACAAAGTCTTACCAGTGCTGCCACAGTATAGACCATGTCAACTCACTTCTGTGATTGAAAAACATTGCTAGTCTCACACTCAGATGGCTTCTCCACACTGCCCAGGGTCTTCAAATGGCCTTCGCCAGTGACATAACTTTATCTGGGATTTGCTTCTCCAGGGACTTCCCAGTATGACAATAGGAAATGTGTACAGATTTCATGCACTGAGATCTTCTGATCTTCCCTTCAGGTAATTTAATAAATAGACCATCAATAAAGCAGACAGAGTGTGAGTCCATGCCCAGAGACGACACTGTCTGGTGGCGTCTTTCATCTCTGTATTTGCTGGGTGTTCCACATGAGCCTGCTGTGGGACCAGAGCTGCGCCAGGACCTGCACTTCTCTTGGCCCCAACTCTGATTTCTCTGTGTGCAGCATTTTGGCTTTGGTCCCCTAACCCACACATACCTGGCAGCAACACCCAGATGGAAAGCAAACTTCTACTGTGGCATTACCGAGGTAATTTCAGGAGGGAACAGATGTGGCATTAAATTGGACAACATCACTACAAAGCTCTTCACTATTTAATTCTGTGCTAGTTTTTCCAATTATCTTGAGGAGAAAGCTTCAGTTCAACACTGCCAACATTTCTCTAGCCCTGGCTAATTTTCCTTCTGAAAAATGGAAAAGGAGACCAGAGACTCAGCTCATTAGGCAGGTAACAGTATGTGGTTAACAAATAATAACATTATTTCATTTTCATTATACTTATCTTTGGGGTTATGTTTTCATTAGGACAAGTGATCCATAAATGGCCTTTTACTTCTGGAGTAAGTATGATGCCCGTAAACTTTGACATATATTTGCAAGTATTAAATACAAATACAATTAAACACACAAATATATAAGGTATATAAATTGTAAAGGATTGTACTTGAAAAAAGTCTAGAAGTGCCAGCACAAATGCACATACATGTGCTGCAACCCCAGAATGATGCTCAAGCAGTCAGCATTTGGGGGGCTGTGAGGGGCGGAAGGTGCCTGGAGGTGGGGTATGCCAGTATGGCTTGGTTTGGGCCTTTATCAGTGATGCACGTGTGACTTTAGAGAAATTAAGTTTTTATTTTATGAAAAAAATTTTTAAAAAATCTAACAAAATACTAGGAGAATAACAATAGATTGAACACTGTGTTATTATCTCCAAAGTAGGTACTATGAATACATGAATAACTCTAAAAGATTCTTATAAAAAGAAACATAATAGCACATTAGTTTATCATTACCAAACTAATATAAACTAGTGGTACACTGGAAACAGTAGCATATGTATTAAAATAGTTTTGAAACAAAATGAAGTGATAACAGCATGGGAAAAATTTTACCAGGTATTCTACAGACAGAGGACTAATATCTAGAATGTATAAAGAACTCAGAAAAATTTATACATGGATGTGCCTACGAACAGCCTCACTGTTTTTGAGGCTGGACATCCTGCGCATGGGAAGGAGCTACTTCCTGCAGAGTAGCTGGCTCTGTCTAGCTGCAGCCTCCCCGGTGAATGGCCATGTGGCTGCCCCTCATGACCTACTGACTTCCAAGGCAGCCCCCTCCCAAACCATCACACTGGCTATAGGGTGATGACAAACTGAGAACAGGAGGTAGAGGGCAGATTAGGGCAAAATGACTCAGTGAGCTAAACGACAAGGCCTTGGTGGGCCAAAGATAAGCGTGTGGACACTAAAGCACAAAGGGCCAAGGCCATGGCCCTGAGTAAATTCAGATTCAAAGGGCTGAGATGCAAAGATCAAAGACAGAACAGTCTGTTTTCCAGACATCAAAAGCCTGGCCACAGCATGAGTAGCCAGGGCACACCTGCTTCCTGCACTCACCTTTCCTGGGCCGAAGACAGCACTCAAAGCCTCTGGACTCAAACACCAGCTGCTTCTCTTTCTTAGAACCCCTTCCAGTGAGCAGGGTTTTCCCTTTTGTCTTTTCTAACAAACTTCACTTTGTACCTTCCCCATTGCCCACTGCTGTGTCACAGGGCAGGTGAGACAGAACCCAGAGTCAGGGAGCTTGTTACTTGAATTGGAGTGGGTCACAAACATCCAGATATGGTGCTTTTTATGTCCTCATCAAGATTTACCTGAGGATTCTTGTCTCACTGTCTTATCAGATATTAATTGCTTTCTTGCTTTTTTGGCTTTGAGGTGAGAGGCCAAACCCCCGCAAACCTAGCTTCTCAGTGTCCTCCTGTGATGCCTGCTCAGTCGTCTCCTTTATGGAAGTGGCTGAGACATGGTTTTACTCAGTAACAGGTGTTTAGTGACACTATTCCAGTTTTAGCTTCTTTTCACCTCTAAGGAGACAAGAATTTTGAATTAGTGCATGGAAGCCTAGGTCTTGATGCCAACTCCAAAGAACTAGTGAAGAGAGGGACCACAGTGGCTGGCAAAGAGACTCAGCTTGCAGTCCATTCCTGAGCTGGGCAGAGGCTGTGCAGCTCCTGTTCATGTCCCATCTTTGTTCACAACACAGAACAGGAGTACAGAAGAAGTCAAAGCCGTGGCTTCCAGTTTCTTGAGGTTGAAATGTCCAATGTACAGCACACACCCTTTTAGACTAAGTCTTCCCCTGAAATGCTCTTTGGTACCTAACCCAGTGGGAGGGGAAGCACTTGTTTTTGTATAAAACTTGCACACCTGTGATATAAGAGCTTGTGGAGGTCTCAGCACAAGTGCTCTCTATCCTACAAGCAGTTGTTCTCTCATGTGGAAATCTACTTCCTAGGTGTAGACAACCCTGTGTGGAAATTTTGAAGTAGTTGTTGATGTTACACCATTGTGTTAGATCATTTTAGCTGTAGGAACATAAATCCTGACTTGGCTTAAATGAAAGGAACGTTATTATTCCACATAACAAGAGGTCTGGGCCGAGAGAGCAGTCAGGCGTGGCATGTCCAAACCGGTGCCCCTGCTGGGGTGCTCTTGGCCCCATTCTGGTATTACACTGTGGGTTCCTCAAGCTAGCACAGGTGGGTGGGAGCCCTGGCCTCACATATGAGCACAACAAATGGGGATGCCGCTCCCTTTACCTCCTTCCTGGGAGACAGGGACTCCTTCTCAGGGGGCCCACCACACTTCCCACTATGAATTGTGGGCCAAAGTTAAACTGTGTGTCTACAATTAGGCCAATCACTGGCAAGGATAATGGAGGCCATGAGCATTGGTCCGGATAAACTAGTTGGCCCTCCAGGATGAAAGTCTTCTCTTGGGTTACACAAGACAGATACTAAAACAAAATCAGGTGCTATGAACAAGGAGGGAAGGGTTACTGTGTGTCAAATATGTACTATTTAGTATAATGAGCTGTACATAGACATGTTCTAGTCCCTCATATAACATGCTGTGGTATTTTCATAGAACCTATGTGTGCCTCCACATATATTTTAAACCATCTCTAGGTTTCCTATAATACCTGATGTGATGTAAGTGCTATGCAAACAGTTGTCACACTATATTATTTATGGGATGGTGGCAAGAAAAACAAGTTTATGCATGTTCAATATAGGCAATGATTTCAGGCCTAACTGCATATCAAAAGAACTTAACTAAACAGTTTGGATCATCTATTGGTTGAATTTGTAGACACAGGACTCATAAATAAGGAAAGCTAACTGTAGCATACTATACTTTATGTATAACATGCCATGGTTTGCGTTTGTGAACTGCCAGTGAAGTTAAGAGAGCATGGGGTTAGTTAAAAATATTAAGACTGAATTACACAGCAGACATTTTTCCCAGAAGAAATGTACTCAAGACACATAGCCATCTGGGAGGTCAGAGAGTTTCAGAGACAGAGATAATATCTTTCCTGTTGGCTCCAGAGACAGGCACAGAGGACAGGGCTGCAGGCACCCTTGTCCCCTCACACACTTGGTCTAGAACCCAGTGGGTGGCCCCCTGAAGCCATGCTGGAGGTGGAGTGGATTTCAGCACTCTTTTCTGAGGAGTCTCCCCTCAGCCCCACTTGGTGCCTCGAGGAGTCTCCCCTCATCCCCACTTGGTGTTTTTGAGGTCTCCCCAAAGCCCCACTTAGTGCCCATTCATCTTGAAGCTTGGAACAGAGTTAGCTAGCCAAGAATCATAGAGGAGGTAGCAGCCTTTTCCAATTCCCATTTCCTACTCTCAGAGTAAATAAAGACGGGGGAGAAAAGATGCAATAAAAATCTTTTTAAAGATGCCAAAGACAGCTGCCTCTGTTCTCAATTTGGTCCCCAAATGGCCTCATACAAAACCATCTCCTGCCTGAGGAAAATATTATGAACCTATTTTAGAATTTTGCAATTCAAACTCAACATAAACATCTCCAGGGTACTTAGCAGATAGTCCCAGATGAGGTTCAAAATCCAAAACAAAAGCGGGGACTTTGTCATCCCTCATCTTCCATGTCAAAACCTGCACCCAGCTGGTCCCTAACCTCACCAAATATATGATATGATGACATTTCCATGTTTGTTTCTATCTGATATAAAATTATTCACATTTTGATGGGATTATTTTACTTTTAAAAGCCCCTTCATGTTTTATAACAGCCTTCCGATGAGGGTCTCCACATGCAGAGCAAGTAGCCCAGCATAGTATATGGGCCAAATTGCCACCTTTACACATGTGGGAGTGAGGACATTGAATTGGAAAAGTGAGTGGCTCTCCAGGGGCCTGTAACTGGAGAGGTGACAGGGAAAAAGGAATTGGAGTCTAAATCTTCTGACCTCAGCCTAGACACATCTTGCCATACGGGGAACAGCTCCCATTTGACTTGCAGAGGAACCTGCCTTTTTATGTATATTGATGAAGTAAAGAATTCTTTGGAGGACTGAAGAGGTATACAAGGAGATAAGGAAAACAAAAGACAGTAAGACAGTTCAGGATTGTTCATGGGATCTTTGGATCCTTCAGCTGTACTCTGCAAACAGTTGTTGCTTAGCTGCTTCCTAAGTTAGGGGACAGCTGAATGAAATCACTGTATACAGCTTCCATTTTTTAACCACTGACAGTTTTGTGAATGATGCCAAATTAAGAAATTTCAGCAAACATTTTGAAGCGCTACAAAGGAGTTGTTAAGTCATCAGAAGGCACTCACATTTTTTCCAGCATCGAGTTAGTGGTAATTTTTTTGAGCTGCAGGGAAAAAATATTGACAGTAATACACAGCCATATGTTCTGTTTTATATACTAAGCAATGAATGGCCATGAAGTAAAAGCAAGATAACTATTTCATTTATATTTGCGAAAAAAAGATACTTTCAAATAAATTTACAGAAGTGGTATAAAGCGTGGATACTGAAAACCATTAAGCACCCTTTAAGTAAAATAGAAAGGCATCCTGCGCACGCATAGATTAGAAGATGTGATATTGCAGGGAGGCCAGTGATCCCTAAATTGATGTACAGATTTAACACAATACCACCCAAAATACAAATACCAGATGATTTCTTCATGGAAAGTGAAAAGTGATACTAAAAATCATATAACAAAGAACCCAGACTACTAACGAAAGACTTTTGAAAAGGGGGGCACAGTGGGAGGATTCTTACATGCAAAATGTTAAATTTACTACAACACAGCAGTAACCAGCAGTGTGGACCTTGCACAAATACAAATGCAGATTGGTAGAAAGTAACTAAGTCCTAAGATCAACCTGCTTATTTAGAGTACACTGGTTTGATCAAGGCTGCCAAGGTAATTCAGTGAAAGGCAGAGAGAATTTTTAATCAAATGGGGTTTAGACATCTGAGTATTCACATAGAAAAGAATAAATCTATATCCCATACATGAAAGTTAACTACAAATGTATTGCTCCTGAATTCAAGAGCTAAAAGTATAAAAATCTTAGGAGAAAACATATGAATAATTTATAGCCAGCTTGAATCAGGCACTTGGACATGCTAAGCAGGCATCATAAAAATAGATACATTGTTGTCTTAGTTATTTTTTTGCTCATTGCTGGGACAAATACCCTACACTCAAAATGAAGGAAGGAAAGGTTGATTTATCTCACAGTTACTGGAGGGTTAGTTCATATCCTGCTGGCTCATGACAGCAGTTCATGGAGGCAGAAAACAATGAAGAGCAGAGGAGGAGCAGGAGCTGCGGCACACATGAAGCCTCTCTCTTCCTTCTTCGCTGACTCCGAAGACCGGCACTCCACGGCGAAGATCGGAGCTCCTCCAAAGTGACGCGATTGCAAAGGTTAAGCTCCTCTGAGGACTGGGACTTCTCCACGGAAGCAGGGCAGGCCTGGGCTCCCATGCCCAGAACGCCTGAAGCCAATTCAGCCAAGTCGACACAATGTATCAACTAACACAATTGGGCTTTATCAAAATTAAATATTTTGTTTAAATGATAAATTCAAAAAGGTAAAAAAAGAGAGCCCATAGAATAAAAGAGGGCTAGGGAGATTGCTCAGTAGAATAAGCACTTGCCTGGCAATCGCAAGGGCCTGAGTTCAATCCCCAGTTCTGCAAAAAAAAAAAAAAAAAGAAAAAAGAATAAAAGAAAATATTTGCAAGTTATATTTATTCTGTATACTATTCTGTAAATAGTATACAGAATAAATGAAAAACACAAGATGATATTTAAAATCAAATATTCCACTTAGAAGTAGAAAAAGCATATGAGTAGCCATTTCTCCAAAGAAGACACACATCTAGATAGCTGATGAACACGAACACAGGGTAGGACCCTTGACATCATTCGTCACTAAGAAGACTGAAGTCAACACCATGAAAAGACAGCACGCACACAGTGGGAGTGGCTTTTGGTCATAGCCAAAAAGCCAACCAGAAGCAAATGTTGGGGAATATGTTGTCTTAGTTATTTTTTTGCTCATTGCTGGGACAAACAGAAACTGAGACCCTCACATATTGCTGGTGAGAATATAAAATTATGTAGCCTCTTTAAGACATAGCTTGTCAATTTCTCAATTAGTTAAACAAAGCATTATCACGTGAAGAAAGGAAGGCTCTTCTAAGAACATTCTCCAGAATGCTGAAAATGCATCCTCACAAAAATTCGAAAGCAGATGCTCATGGCAGCATAAGCCAAGAAGTGGCAACAACCCATGTCCATCAACTAATGAATAAATAAGCAATAGAACGGTATGTTCCCAGCACAGGATATTTCAAAGGAAAGCAGTGTAAATACTCTCTAAAGTAGACGAATCTTTAGATCATGCTATGTGACAGAGCTAGACAGAAAAGACTACTTATCATGTAATTTCACTGGTATTACATTGCCAGAGCAGGAAAATACCTATTCTAGAGTTAGCTAGCAATGATAATTGGCCACTTTGTGAATATACTAAGAATTAGTAGCTTGTACATTCACAGTATGATTTTTGTGTCATGAAAAGAATGTCTAGTAAAGCTGCTAATTAAAATATTTCATGAAATGATACATATCAATATATGAAATATAATTAAACTTCTGACCAAAGACATACTTGTTACCTTAAATATTTGTAGTGATGCTAATGAAATGTTAGAATTAAATGAATTAGATCTCTAACTCAAAAAGCTAGAGAAAAAATAGCAAAGCAAGCAAAAAAATACATGGACAGAAGACAAAAGAAATAAGTATGGTAGAAAATGGAAAAATGGAGAAAACAGTGCATTAAAACTCTGGCTTTGGATAACTCAATACTCGTTACATTTTCCAAAGGGAGAGACATTAACACACAAAATAAGAAATAGAAAGAGGGGAATAACCATTGGAAATGAAGGAACTTAAAGTAATTATAAAAGACTGATTCATCAGTCTTTACAAATAAGTTTAAGGAGTTACATGAAATGGATAATTCTGTAAATAAAGTTTCCCAGAGTTGACTCCAACAGACTTAGAAAGTTGAAAGTAACTGAATCTCATTTAAGAACATCATTGAGGAGAAATCACTGAGTCCAGATGATTTCAAAGGTAGCTTTTACTACACCTTGAAAGATCAAAGGATGCCAATATTATGCCACCTTCCCAGCACCTGAAAAGGACCACTTTCAAACTATTTTTGGAAGTAATACAGTACGAAATGTCCTGAGGACGAAACTATAGAGTCTCCTCAAAATGAGCAGTGAGGCAGAAGTGCCACATGGTGGGAAACAGCCCAATGTCCTGTTAGGAAAGTAATGACTCATGACCAAGTGACATTTATTTCAAGAATGCAAAGATGGCTCAATATTTGCAAATCTATTTCTGGAACGTAATTATACAACTTAGTGTAGGAAGATCGCATGTTTATGTTTCTAAGTGAATGAAGAACTATGTGTTGGTCCACACTTTCTGTTGCCAGGACAACATAGCTGAGATACACAATTTGTAAGGAGCAAATGTTTACTGTAGCTCAGAATTTCATAAGTGCCAGTTCCTGGTTGGTGTGCATTGTTTCAGGGTCATGGAAAGTGGCCCAAGATGAGGGGAGCACAGCTGCACAACTCGTGGTCCACAGAGGCAGAGAGTGCAACCCCTTCAAGGGCATGACCTCATGGATGATGTCCTCTCTCTAAGCCTACCTCTTAAAGATCTAGCTTCTTAGAGTGCCACAGGCTGGTAACTTGGCCTTTAGCATGCGATTTTGCATGACCTCTAAACCCTACCAGCCTTCTGCATAATCCAATAGCTATTCCTTATAAAAATAGCAAAATGGAAATTGATGGGCTTTTGTTTAGCACAATATATGTGTTTATGTTATCTATACACTTACTCTAGCACCTCTGAGTCTCAGTGTGGGGAGACCTCAGGCCTTTCCCTGGATCAGGGGCAAGGAAGAGAGCCCTACACAGTGAGCTCAGCAGAACACTGCTGAAAGCCTCATGCAGCTCAGATCCAGTGAGGAAGACTGGCACAGTGGATGACTGGATAGCACAGGAATTTCTGGAGCCATTTCAGTGCTAAGCACACCACCATAAGCGATAAACTGGAAGTATTTATAGTATGTTTTCATATTGTAAGCTCTCCAAGCATTTTTAGAAATGGAGTGGGATAAAATATCTGAAACTTGATTAAAAATGAGTAAAATAATGGATAGCTCACAGGAAACATGTACAAGTGACTCTGAAACATAAAGAGTGCACAAGTGCATTGTAAAGAGAAAAATGTAAATGAAAATCACATGGAGATAACGTTTCTCTGTGGTTGATTTGGCAAAAATTGAAAAGCCAAGCAGCACACAGCTGCCCAGGCTATGGGGAAAGATAGATTTCAGGAGAACAAGGCACAGAATAAGTGTGAGGGGAAGGGAGACAGCACAAGGAATGGCACAAGGCTCGGGTCCTACCTGGCCCTTTCAGTGTCCTCTGAAAATGTCTCCATTCTTCATGAGTAGCCAATCCTGTGTAGGATGATGGGTTCAGCATGAGTCCATCATTCTAAGTGAGGTGAGTCAGATGTGGAGGCTATTGAGTGGTGTCTCTCCTTTGAGGAAGCCAAGGCATAAAAAAATGCAAAGAACAAAATAAAAGATGACAGGAAATGGGGAGACTTCATGGAGAATAGAAAGACATCTGAGGATGAGTAGACAGGAGAGAAGAGAGGGAGAGAAAGTAAAAGGATCAAGATGAATGTACATATTTGAATGTGTTTATTACAAACTTGTTCAAATGAAAAGTTTTCAGTGAAAGTAATATACATGCATAAAGTTATTTATTGCTGGTACTTGTCATGGTAAAATATTCCATCAAACCACACAGACCCATAGGACACGGGTTGAATAGACTGCTGTTGACTGCATGTGATGGGGACTTTTGTACAAAGGAGAGGGATGGCTTTGAATTGACAGTGAGTCACTCTCAGAATATATTGTCAACAGCAAAAGGCAAAGTGTGAAATTTGAATAGATTGTGTTATCTTTGATGCAAAGTTTGGAAATTAAAATGCACGCTTGTGCATTTGGTTAGTAGATGAGAGAAAGCAGGGAAGATAAGCTTGACCCTCGCCTGCCTGGGACTGCACCAAACACAAGAAAGTCCTGGTGCTCTTCCTTCACCTCTTTCTGGGGAAAGCTGGGAATGTTGAAGAAGCAGTGCTGATCAGCAGAAATGTATAAAAATGAGGTATAAAAAGTAAAGCCATATTAATATGCTGAGCTATGAAAGGCTCAAGTCAACTTCTGACATTGCCAGTCCTACGGACAACCCACTACTATCATGGGCTACTGGACTATGTTGGATTATTTTGCTGAATTCAAGCACCTACAATATTTAATGACCATGGAATACCCTTCTCTGACGAAACTAAACAAAAAAAGGGGATACAAATGAAGGACCATTTTATATCTATATATACAAAAATAGGATATACAGTTACATTCTCTTAATTCAATGAGAAGAAAGATTTGTACTAATAGTGTTTGAACTGGATATCATGTCTGCATCTTGTACTATGAATAACCACAACGAAGACAACAATGTGCAATGTATTAATTATTGAAATTGTCCTACTAATGGGTTTTGAAACTCTCACTGCTATTTGTTTTTCAATAAAATTAATAATAATAATAAAATAGGGCTGAAAGTGAGAAGGGCGGAACTGCCAGGTGGGGCAGTCTGGGGATAGCGGTCCGGGAGTGGGTCTCAGGGTGGCCTGAGGGGGCCATTGGATAGAGGACCCCTAGATCACTCCCACGCCCTCATCCTGTTTCCCTGCTGCTTTCTTTCTCCGTTTTTCAGAGTGGGGTGTTGGGCACCTACTCTCAGGCCTGCTCACCCTGCACGAGTTACAGGCGATCTCTGGGGGCTCCAGGGCCTGCGAGGAGTGGACCCAGGGAGAGGGAGGGGGAAACCCCGGCAGTGCTTTTTCATCAGATAAAAGTACAACAAATGTGAAGAGGTCGGCCTGAGTGAATAGAGCTCCCCACGCTGCTGTCTGTGGCTCTTTCCTAAGTGGGTCAGAGAAACCAGCAGGGGAACACATCCGTTCTAGATCTCCTCTCTGTGCTTTGCCCTCATTGGAAGTGATTCACACTGGTTTCTTGCTAATACTCTTTTTGAGGAGCTCTGAGAGACAGTTTGACCTTTGCTCTTTGACTCAGGGGCGCCCCTTTGTTTGAACTTCTCTCTAGGGATGCAAGCTTTTCCTTGGTTTCATTGGACAGGCTTATGCAGTAACCACGGTGCTCCACAGGGTGGCAGACTCTGCCTGGAAAAGGGGCTCTTCACTCAGGCGGGGTTTCCCAGAATCACATTCATTGCTTGACAACTGTAATCCACACTGATTGCTTTCCTTAATGTGCCAGGGAGAATGTATGCTCGCGATGCATTCCTGGTGATGTTTATTGCCTTTTCTCTTTAGAAAAGGAAACTAAAACAAGGCTTTGGCCGTTTCAATGGATTCTTACAACAGATCAATCAATATAATGCTAGAAAGTGAGGCAGGAAGTGGAAAGGAAAGATGAAAAAGCAGTTGGAGAGATGCTGCCGCTGAGCAGCCGCCCCTGCAGCTGTTTCCTTCCCTGTGATGCTTCGTTTTTGGCTGGGCATGGTGTGAGCGCCTGTACTCCCGGCACTCAGGAGGCTGAGGCAGGAGGATGGCTGCCACTGTGAGGCCACTGAGTTTAAGGTCAGCTTGAACCACATGGTGAGACCCTGTCTCAAAACCAGACAGACGAACAAACAAAGAAACAACAACAACAACACAGCATTTGTATCTTGCTCTGTTTGAAGTAACTCAGAAAGTTGGAGGCCCCCCTGGCCCCCTGTGCTAGTGAAGCTGCTTGGTGGCATCTGGCAGCCGCAGCCCTAGTCAACCTCCAGGGCCATCGGTCCCCCTTCAGAGAGCCAGTGGCACTTCCCCAGCTTCTGTGGCTGCGTCCCTGCATGTGGCTGGTCCCCCTTCCTTAGAAATGCCTAAATATGAGGAGCAAAGGTGAGCTGACTTAAGTGTGAGGAAAGACAGAGCTGGGCTGGGCTTCCACCTTCTGCTCCTTCACCTCCAACCTGCACAGTCGTAACGGGACACACAAAGAGAACAGACACTGGAAAACATATTCATCATCATTAAGACAACTTTTTAATGAGAATGTACCCTATGGCTATGCCTAATACTTGTTTGTTTTGTTTTGATTTGTGTTTCTGGAGCTCTTACCCATTTTTTTTTTTTCATTTTTCCTGATGCTGATCACAAATCTCTCCCAAGGCAGTAGGTTGTGGATAGCAGCCACCACACACTGATGCATGAACTCCCTGGCAGCTGCCTCCCTGCTCGCACTGTCCTTCCTGCAGGGAGCAGGATCATGACCCTTGCTAGCTGGGCTGCTTCTATTCCTGAAGCTCTGGGCTGTGTGACTCAGGAGGTTGGGGTCCTCTCAGGCAGGGCAGAGGTCACTGAAGTGACTCACAGATAGTTCCACAGACATTTAGATGCAGGCAGAAGGAGCATGTGGCCCTGAAGTGGTGGCAGCAGTGCCCATGGGAGACCTGCAGCTCTGCTGACAGTGGGGAGGGTGCATCTCTGGACCATGGGCTCAGCTGACTCACAGATCCAGCAGCCCTGCCAACCTCAGCTCCCCACCACTCCCCAGAAGAGGCTTCTTGGGGTAATATACCCATTTTCACAGAGTTCTGCCCAAAAATTCAAAAGTAGCTCTTTGGATCCTGAGTCTGGTGCTCTTGAAGCCTCAGCCTTGCAGGTTGAGGGGATCTTGGAGTTGAAGCCAGTATGAGGCCACAGGCTCAGCATCCCTGGCCCTGAAGTGGGTCTGAAGAAGCTGGCTGTGCTGGGTGACAGGTGCCAGCTTTCATGTGAGCTCCTGGTTTCTGGTGGATGGCAAGGGGCTTTCACATGGAGACAATCAGCATGCCTTTGACAAGTCCTATTCATACCTTGCTACTGGGTAGGATTTCTCTCCCTCCTCATGGTGTCGGCCACAACCCCCCACCCCCACCCCCGCTGTCCAGCTTGTTCTGCTGAGTGCATCACAGAAGGCAGAAGAGAGCAGGGTCCTACGCAGTCTCACACTGAGCCCTGGGCCAGGCCAGCCTGGCCTTCCAGATGCCCGCATCCTAGCAGCATCTCTTCCCTTTACTACTCACTTCCCTATAGAGTCTCCCTCCTTGGCATCTCGTCCTGTCCTCTGCTTTCTTGGGTATTCTACCAGCACACAAACATGGTTATTTCTCCTATTTAGAAAAGACAGCGAAGCCAAAACTGCTTTTACCTTCATTTATTCTTTAGCTTAGCAGCATGGAGGGCACTGTGTCCTCACCTGAGCAGTTTCAGGACAGCTTTGGGCCACATTAGCCTGAGGAGGAAAGTTGTGTTGTGAAACTACTCAGGGGGGGGACACAGTGCCCTCCATGCTGCTAAGCCGAGGGTTAGCTCTGTCCTCAGCTCACGTGTGTTAGCGGCCTCCATGCTGCTGGACACCCCTCCTGGGACAGGTGTGCTGGTCTTCAAGGAGCTCATGGGACCCACCCTCCTGACCCTGCCTGCTTACTCTTGCCCACTGCAATTGCTGCTCCTCAGGATGGTTGTATGGATTACACCCGTTGTTTTCTTTCCTCTGCCCACCAAATCACAGCTCCACAAGCCAGAGAGCAGTGGCTTATTCAGCAATGTCATGCCAGTGCCCAGCAGGAGATGTCCAGGAATGCTTTGCTGAGTCACCTGTGTTGGCCAGCTTTCTGCTCTGTGACGACTCAGCAGAGTGTGGCACAGGGCTTGGGGCTCGTGGCCCTGGAGGCTTCTGTTGAGGCTGCATGGCATCGGCTTTCATTCCTGCAGTGGGCAGCTCATAGCAGAAGGTGCAGGCAGGCCAGGGGCAGGCCTCAGAACCCTGCGAGATGAAGGCAGAGTGGAAGAGACCAGGCTGGTGCAGTCCTTTTCAGGGGCCCACAGGCCTCCCTGAGCACTCCAGGCCTGAGGTGCAGAACAGACTTGGACCTTTCTCTGCAGGAGCATGGCCCACGGCAGGTGCGTTGTGGAACCGCTGGCATCCACACCTGCAAGCCACAGGAGAAAGATGCTGCCCGAGGCCTCATGGGAGCACTGGGGCTGGAAGAAGCTTCATGGGGTGCAGGAGTCAGTCTCATGCTAGGGACGGCTCCCTCGCTCTGTGACCTCCTGTACATCCCCCACTCTCCTATGATTGCAGCCTTGTGACTTCTCTCTGGGTTTCACAGGCAGATGGCCTAGCTTTGAGTCTATTTCTTATAATTCTACAGATGCTGTTCATTCTTAGGTAGGCTTCAATTTCTTCATTTATAAAATGAGGGCAAGTGAGATAGCGTAGCAGCATAAGCGCTGGCCTGGCAGGTACAAGGTCCTGATTTTCATCCCCAATACTGAAAATAAAAAAAGTTCATGGCCTACTTGCACACGGCATTTATTTCTCTGATTATGAGTCTGAAACCTTGCTCATTGTGTTCCCAGTCAAGATAGCTCCTGCCCCCACTCAGTAAATGTCTGTCTGCTCGTAATGCATGATTGCAGATGATACACTATTTCTCTGCTCTGACCTCCTCTCTGCTGCCTCCTATGGATGTTCAGAGCAACCAGGACTCAGTAGGTCCACCGTGGGCTCCAGAACTCATCCAGAGGAAGGGGTAGGAAGCACTGGAACAATTCCTGGACACAGGCCCAGCCCTGGCCTGGACGGCGGGACCTTCGGCATCTCAGTCCTAGGACCAGTGGTCTATAGCTTGTCCACAGCCTGGTCTTATCCAGATCAGCATAGATTAAGAACTTCCAGCTCCTGAACAGAATCCCGGTTGCATGGTCACATGGATAATGGCCACATGTGGGCAGCTACTGGTGGCTGATGCCATGCCTTGGGCCTTTGCTCAGAAGCCTCACCTATAAGAGCTCTGACCAGAGTCCAGAGGCATGCATGTGATGCGCTGCTGCCACCAGAGGCCAGACAACAGGAAGACGGGGCAGATGAAAAGTGTAAATCTCTCCTGATTTGTTGTGTACTTACCTGGTGATGGGCAAGTCACCTTCTTTTTATAGCCCTCTGGGTTTCAATCTTGTTTTATTAGTAGGATTGTTTCTTTGAATACATATATTTCATGTGGAAGTGTCTAGAGAATAGGGGAGGAAATGGTGTGTCCCTGAGTGCCCCCTCCCTGGGATATGGACATGGGGGCTCCTGGGCCTCTCTGCCCATCTCCTAGGGATAGCCCTAGGCAAGGAGGCCTGGCAGCTGTGAGCTGGCACAGTGCTGCCCTGGAGCACAGGACTACTGGGGTGGGCGGGGGGAAGGCAGGGAGGACTGCAGCAGCAGGAATGGCCAGAGGTGAGCAAGGGGAGAGACGTCCAGGGGAGGCCATCCAAGGGGCAGCCGCAGCCTGGGTGGCAGGACTCTGGGCAGCAGGGAGCCCTCCCATCACGCTGCCTTTGGAGAGACTCTGTCCCCAGGATGGCAGTGTGCGAGGCACCTGCCGGCTGCTCCGGTGCCCTTATTCACACATGGGGCAGCTGAGGCTGGAGAGTCACAAATTCGAGCTCAGCCTGGGAACATAATTTGTTAATCAGGCCTTGTCTTAAAACTTTTTTTAAAAAAAAAGGGCAGGGAATGTAGTTGTGTGAGAAGCCCAATCCCCAGTACCTAGAGGAACACATTCCTTTGTTCCTGTCACCTAGTGTCCTTCTGTGGTGAGAACAGGAGCACAGTATGGTGCTTCTGGGGCAGGCAGAGCCTGAGAACTTCCAGACCAGAGTGTGCAGGTTCAGAGACCCCTGGGTGGTGCCCCTCTAGTTCCAGGGAACGTCCTCTGTCCTCCTCAGAAGGGAGGCCAGGGGGTGGACATGGTGAGTGAGCATGTCCCAGGAAGCTAGGCCAGGAGGAGACCCCACAAGAGCAGCTGTGTGTCCAGAGCACTCCAGGGCTGAAGAGCCAGCGCCGTGTGGGAACAAGACTGTCCCTGCAAAGAGATGGGTGAACATGTGTGTGAATGATTTTCGCCTGCTTCTCCTAGATGTCCTGCTGCAGAAGGAGGCCCTCCTTGCAATCCAAAAGTGTCACTTTGGGGAGTGGCCAGACACCCTAAGGTGGACAATGTGACATTAGCCCATTATTCAATTCCTGGACTGTTCTTGCGACCTGCCCCTGGGAAAAGCACTCACTCCAGACTCCACCCGTTTATCTTGCTTCGGGCTTCGTGTGCATTCCTAATGGTACCGTGGTGACCCCATCAAGGCAGAGCTTCAAAGAGATTCTTCTAGGGTGAAGTGCTCTCTCCAGTTCAGCCACTGCTCTCTTTTTAAGCCAGGCAGAGCCCTTGAGTAAACACAGGGCCTGGTAGAAAGCAGTCTTTCCAGGACAGGAAGCCTTCCCCACACCCCAGCTCCTCTTCACCCCTCTCACTTCCTGCAGGGCAAACAAGAGGCTGCCATCATCGAGTTTTACTCCTGCAAAACAAACCAACCGACATGCTTAGCTCCAACTGGTGGAAAATCCTCCTGCCTGTGCATTTCTGCCACTCCCTCCCTCATCTCTACTTTGGGCTGAATGCTGATTCAGAGATGCTGGTGCCCAGTACACGGCCATTGTGAGGAGCATTTGTGCCCATGTGTGCCCTGCCAGTCATGGTGGCTGTCATGAGGGCCTCCTGGGTGGTACTCTCTGAAAATATTCTAGAGCTCAGGTTGCCTGATAGCCACATCAGCCTCTGAACAAAAGTGATGGAGACTACCTCCACGCCTTTCCATGTGTGTGAAGGGAAGATGACAGGAGATGAGCTATTTCTCTTGCTTTCATGCTGAGCACAGTGCCTGGCACGCAGGGGTACAGAGTGGCTGTCCAGCTTGCCAATGGCTTGGCGGGGTTTCTTCAGCTATATGACTCCCTGTGTTGAGGACACAGGATGAAGGCTGTCAAAAGTCTTCTCTGTCTCAGGGAAGTGGAGGGCTCAGGATTGTCAGCCTGTGGTGACCTTGAGGACACTGGGTCTAGAGTATAGGGCACCTTGTGAGTGATGGTGCTGGGAAGGACAGGTTCCACTGACAGGCAAGGCTGACCCGCCCAAGGAGAGTAGCCTCATAGGCTGGCCTTTCTCCAGAGTGCTCTGCTGCTTCTGCTATTGCTGCCAGGTTTTGGGTCTCTCTGTGGAGTCAGAAGTGGGCAGAGTGAATCTCCTTGGCCCTGTGCATGTGGGCAGGAGGCTGATGCACATGTGCCTAGCACATGCCCTGAGTGCAGAGCCAAGCTCCTGAAGGAGCCCTCCTGGGGGTGGCAGAAGCAGCCTTGGAGGCTCACAGTGCATGCAGAACAGGGGCTCAAGTCAGCTCCCTGCTCTACACCCTGGCATGCAGGCATCTCCAGGGCTTTGTTGCAGGCTGCAGTTTGCAGAGCTCTTCCCCAGCGCTGTGATCCTCACCTGATGGACTGATTTTGACCTCTGTTCAGGCTCTTTTCTCCATGCTGAACCCAACAGATCCTGGCTCTTGTTGGGACTCTGACCAGTCACTGTGCCCAGATGCCGACTCATCTTGTAAGGAGCTACAACTCTGCGGCCTTGTGTGACACAGCAGAGGAAGGGAGGGTGATTGAGAACAGCTGAGCAGGACACATTCACTCTAGATGGAGAGCTAAGGGATGGCTCAGGGGCTGATAATGAGGAGTCAGGTTTGGTCAGGCTCCACTAAAACTGGAATTTAGATTCTTCATGCCACAAAAGCCATGCCTGGAAGCCAGGTCTCTCCTGGGGACATTGAGGGACTCTGGCCTAGGCTGGTTCAGAGGTCTCCCTGGGCTGTGTCCAATTGCCTCCTGAAGCCAGGGTGATCCCCAGGACTGGCACCTGTTGCTGACCCCTTCTTCCTGCGCTGATACCCTTTCTTTGCAGCTTCAAGGCCTGTTGACATTAAGTGGGCCTGGGCATCTCTGGGCCTCACTGGGTTGTGTTTTGGTGACAAGTAGCCAGCACCTCTAAGAGATAAACTTACCTGCCTCCCAGCATAGCAAGTCCATGGTGAACCAGATGTAGTCTGTCTCCTGAATGGTGGCCTCCACCTTGCCCTGCTCTCGCACCAAGCTCTCTTCTGGGTGTCTGGCTCCAGAATATCCTCTGAAAAGCAAAAGCCTTTGTAAAAACAAGACCCTGCTGGCCTGCCACACAGCACTTGATGTGGTACTGCTCCCTCCCTCCTCAGACCTGGTTCTGGCCTGGAAAGCCTCCACGGTCTGGACCCTGGAAGCTGGTGTGGTGTCCTTGGATCTGGGCCCCTTAGCATGAGCATTAGCCGGGGCAGAGGTCATCTGCTTGACTTTGGCATGGTTCGGGGTGGTGGGTGTCTCTCTGCTCCTCTGCCTGTGAGCCCTCAACACATCAGGCAGCAGCATCTGCATTCTGTCCATAAAATGTGCTCTCCAGAGGTGTGAAATTATGGCTGTTCTTCCTTTTTTTTTTTTTTAATAAAAAGCAAACATGGAGTAAAAACAAGAAGAGTGAGGAGATCTAATTAAGACTCCATAAAGCAGGGGCTGGTATCTCCATTATCAGGCTGCAGTGAGATTGCTGCTTTCTTTCTACCCTGTCACTGATATAAATGAGTTTTTAATTCCTCCTTTTGTGAAGAACGGGTTATCACACTCCTATTCATTAAGTGTCTTCAGGGCCCCGCAGCCTGGCTTAGTGGCGGTTTGCACCAGCAGCCTCTGTTTCAGCGCCTTGGCCGTGGGAATGGGGGGAGGCGTTCTCCTGGGCACCGGCACCTCTGGAGCTGAGAGCTGAAGATGAGCGACCTTGGAGCTGCTTAAGCCTCAGTCTCTCCTTGCTGCCTATAGTGTAGCTTTTAAAGCTATTTCCATGAAGGATTTCATGCTGTTTCCTCTGCATTTTTCTTTCCTGTCTTGGCTGATCCTTCCCTCTCATCTCCTCTTCCAACACACACACACACACACAGACACAGACACACACAGACACCGACACACACACACACACACACACACACACACAGACACTTCAAGGCTGAGTGTGGTCTCTACTCCTGTGTCCCTTCAGGGATGGCCATCTTGCCCTACCTGCCTGCGCCTAGCCTTTTCCCACACTCACCTTCCACAGCCTCTTCTCCAGGAGGACCTATCTATGCTGGGTGTGTCCCATATGGTTGTCACTGACCTTCTGAAACACAACGGACAGTGCATAGTGCACACCCTTGCTCATCTTGCTTGACCACAGGTTCTTGAAGATAAGGCTTCTTCATGTCCACCAGACTTCGCTACTGGGGTAACACCTGGATGTCCATGCTAGGCCCTGAAGGATGTAAAGAAGGAAGCAAAGAGCTAGGAAGAGTGAAGAGGGCAACAGTGGCTCCTCAAGGAGGGAGGGGTGTTCTGCCCAGTGCACCTCTGGGGCTGGGCATTCGTGACGATACTGACAGGTCCATCTGTTCACACAACCAACCATGAACCTTGGAGTTGCTCATGTGCTTCTGGTGCAGCTTCTGTCCTTGATCCATGGGTGGCTTCATGGGCCACACAGCTTCCTACACCCCCCACTGGTTGGTTACAAGCTCAGGCCTCCTGAGGATCACTTGGAAAATGAAGTTTACAACAGGACAAGATTCTTCATCCAACAGCTCCTCATTACCAGTCACTGAGCCCCAGAGACACCCAGGATTGAGTGCCTACTGTTCCAGGTACAAATCTCTTCAATGGTTCAATGGTCAATACTGTAGATTAAGAAATGCCTGCTTTACTTTTGTCACTATCATTTTTCTCAGTTTTGTAGATATGCCTTTTAAGTCAGCTCCCCCAGAAGCAGATCAAGGCTTGTATGCCAATGACTCATCAAAGGAATGCTCCTAGGAGAAGTTTGGGTGGGGAGACAGCCACAAATGGTGGCACTGGAGCGGGCACAGGCTCTGTCCCAGGCTGCTTGCCCCATAGGAATTTGCCCTGATCTAGGCATGGGGGCTGGGCTCCCACATGCTCAACTTGAGCCTTGGTGGAGGGAAGCACTTTGTTAATGCCAAGGCACTTAGGTTCCGAGGCTCAAGGGCAGACTGGCCCCTGCAGTCTAAGGACAGTCATCCCTGAGAAGTGAGCAGGCAGTTAGACCTGGACACAGAGAGGTAGGTGGTGGCCACATGGGGCCGGGGAAGGGACTGGGGCATGGAGAAGGACTGGCAGCAGTGCCTACACAGTGTGTGCTGTAGTCCAAGTGTTACGGAAGACACAGAGCTCAGAGTCAGACAGAATGGCCTGACAGCCTCACGCAGAGGAAACTAGGCCAAGGGAAAGAAAATGACTCCTTCAAGACTGCACAGCTTGCAAGTGGCAGAGCTGGGACCTTGTGCAGCTCTCAGCTTCCCAGCCTGGGCCTTCCATCTGACATCCCGCCATCTGGTACCAAGTGCCAGGGTAGCATATGCAAAGGGTGTGCTCTTGGATATAACACTGGTGCAGTAGAAGATTTACTGGTTTCTATTAAATAGCAAAATTCTCCATTGTCTGCAAGACCAGCTATTTTATAGGACAGCAGAAAAGCTCAGAAACAGAACACATATTGAAGTCCGAATTCTTCATCCTCCATTTTGTGACCCTGTGCTTGTCTTGCCCCAGCCCAGTTGCTGCAAGAGTATAGCCAAGCAACTGCCCCTTCTCTGCACCTCTGATGGGAGGTGAAACGGGGAGAAAGTGTAGTCCCTTGGTAATCTGAGTGGAAGGCTAGTGCTGCCCTTGAAGTCAGATGGCTTTTGAAATCAATTGCACAATTTAAGTTAAACTTTAATGTAAGTGGAATGCAGGGCTTTTGGGTTTCTCTTGAAAGTGGATTGTCCAGCTGATTGTCAAGAAAAGCCTTGGATTTGCCTGTTTATCTTACACAGCATCTACAGAAACTTGACTCCTTGCCCCCACCCCCCAGTCCTGACAAAGTTCAGAAAAGCAAAGCATTAGTTCCCCATTGTGCTGATTTCTTCAGCCTAATTTCTCAAGCCAGCTGCCCAGCTGCTCTGATCTTCCCCACACTGTGCCCTCACAAACAATCGGTGGTTTTGGCCCCTGCAGGTGTGCGTGTCTCCACACTCAAATCTGCACCTTTTCTGTATCAGTCATAAACAGCAAGACTCAAAATGCAACAAGAAGGGGTTGGAAAGTTAGTATCAGCAAGCATTGACAGCAAGCATGTCACATCAGCATCACATCCTTACTAACATTTTAAAAACCAGGGATTCTTGCCATTGAAAAATTTTAAAGAACTATTAATAAGTCATACGGAAAAGCAACACTAACATTTGACAAAGAGCAATTAGATTTTTACAGCTCTCATGAATGATCAGGATCCCAGTGAGCTGGCAGATGGCAAGGGTGGGGGCTGGCAGGGCGAGAGAGCACACCGTAAGCACACAGTTCTAGTCTCTGCCCTTCAGCTACAAGCCAGCCTGAATGGTCTGGGGCCAGCACAGGGGCTACTTGTGACAGGTTCTGGTTGAAACCTGGTAGATGAAACTAGCGACAGTAGGGTTGAATACACAAAGCCTCTCCAGCAGCTCTTGCTATCTGAGAGATTCTTCACTTTCTATCCAGCTAGGAAGTGTTGTCCTGCATTGGGTACCTGGCAGAGATTCAACTCACACTAGTATCCCTTGGAGCTGGTGATTTCTTTGAAAGAGGTACTCCGCAGGGATTGTCTGTTTTTCAGACAGTGGTACTTAGATTCTTGTTAAGTGAAATTGAAGCTGTGTCACTCTGAGGTTTGTTTTCAGTGCACGCACAGCCTTGAGAAGCTGTGGACATGTGGCCTTAGACGTGAGAAGCACAACCAGCACTTGACAGTCCTGCCACTGCTGGAGCACAGCTGGAAACCCCGAGGAGGTTGCTGGCAGCTGTTAGGAAAGCTATTAGCCTATGCTTCGTCTGACTCTGAACCTCAGAGTTCTGGAATTCATTTTTTTTTTTTTTTCCTTTTTTTTAATTTTTGTTTTTATTTTTTTTCCTTTATTTTTATTTTATTAAAATACAAATGTCAATCAGACAGTTTCAAAACACCTTAACCATACAGAGTCCATGAATTAATACATTACAAACTGTTTTCATAACGTTTTGGTATTGTACAAGGTGCATACATGATATTATATTTACAGGTTTTTTTATAGCTGAATTATATCAAAAATTCAATAATTATTTACCTAGTGG
>PVKA01020449.1:0-40347 GCA_004027165.1 Ctenomys sociabilis | reverse complement strand
AGAGAGGAAACTCAGGTGTATCCACCTCGGAAGGAAAGTTAGAGCCCTTTTGGTGAGCGTTCTCTGCTTCCTGTTGCTTCTTTTATCTTATGTGAATGGCTGGCGGGAAGGTGGGCAAGGGTACAGAGACCACTGCCCTCACTTTATAATTACCCACAGTTAGCCACAGTTTCAGGACAAAGGAGAAAGTCCTGTTTTATGATAACAGTCAAGAATCTCTGCTGCTTAAAGCTAATATTTACTGAGTGCTTGGTGCGGGGACTGTACCGAGACCTTTGGCGACCTCATCTGCAGCCCTCAGAGCCAGTCCCCAAGGTTGTCCCTCTTATCTCTTTTATAGGTGAGAAAATTAAGGTCATTCTGCAGTGAGATGGTAGAGCGAACATTCAGCCTCAGAGTGCATATTTTTACCCACTAGAGATGCTCCCCTCCCCCATTGTTCCCTTGGAAAGTTGATGCTACTATGTCCCCATGGTCAGGCCATCAGGAGATGGGAGGGGCACCCTGGGGCTGCTGGGCGGAAGCCTCATCAGCTGCAAGCCTCACTTTGTCCTTGTAGTGTTTCACTCTAGGATTCCACTGTCAGACATAAGTGCTGTATATGGTTTAGCAGAGGTTAAGAGAACCCGTGAATTACTGCCAGCTTCATTGTAGGTCCTTGTGCCTTCAGTTGTTCTCTTAGGGACTAACTGCCTCTTCGGGAATCGGTCTCCCCATGTGGGTTTGAATTAATTCCCTCAGGCCACATAATTGTAATCTGGGAGAGTTCATTCAGCAAATGGCACCCAGCTTTTCGCACTCTGGCTTGCCAAAGACACTGTGAGGCTTTGTTTGGACACAGAAAATGGTACTGGATGGCAGATGTTTGCAAATACCATTTGTTTAATTACTCAGGCACTTTATAATATATTTTTTTGTCCTGAGCTGTGGAAAACACATCCTTCATCAGCTGTAAAACAAAGTGTAACTTGGGAAGCCATTCGCGCTGCCTTTTTCCTTGTGCACTGGTCCAGGCAGATGGAGTGAACAAAAAGCACAGAAAGGAAAGCTGTTGGCAGCTACTCTCAACTCTGCTTCTTTGTAGCAGCAACCAATATAGAAATGGGGACCCTTTCCAGCCCCCACCCTGCAGGGGAAAGAGTTCTGACCCTCAGAAAAACACTCAGCACCATCAGGCTGAACAGGCTGAGCAGGCAAAGGAAAAAGAGGGGGGTAGAGGAAGGAGAGAGAGCAGGAAGGGAATAATGGAGAGGAGGAGGAAGGGGGGGGAAGGGGAAGAGGGGGAGAAGGAGGACGGCATGAGGGGGTGTGGGGAGAGGAGGAGCAGCGAGGGTGCCTCGGCTGTGGCCTCCCCAGCAGCACGTCTTACTGCATCCTCAGCCTGTGTGTGCCTGGCCTCTGCTGCTGGGACCTAGCATGGCTTCCTGCTTGGTGGGGCCAGGAGGGGCCGACCGGCTCAGCCTTTCACCCTGCGCAGTGACTGCAGTCTCTGGCTCCTGCTACAGAGCCCTGAAACCTGCCCTTGAAGGGATGTGGGTGTGGCACAGGTTCCAGCTTCGGAAGTGCTGATGTCTCTGGGGCTTAAGCCCCTTCTTCAGTGCTGTTGCCCGGACACTGCAGACCTGGAGCCAATCCTTAGGACCGTTCTGCTCCACCCTGCAGAATCCTAGTAATGTCTCCAGAACGCAGCCAGACCTGAATTCACCTGAAGGCCTCCCCTGAATTCAGCAGCTCTTCAGAGCCCATGAGAGGTAGCATATGAGACTATTCAGATGTGCAGCTAGGACTGCTACAGAGTGCTTTCTACAATGCAGTGCTGTACGTGGTCTCTGCCACAGCTACAGGAATATTCTGTAGACCCAGGACTCTAGTTCCAGCGCTGGCTCTGCTCCATGTTAGCTGTGTGACCATGGCTGTCTGCTTAACTTTTGGGGCCTTCTTGGTAACCTTTGAGAAGGGGATAGATAGGACTATTATCTACTTTATGGGATAGCTTGGGGATTAGGGGATTTTTACATGTAAAATACTTAGAATGTAGCAGTATCGCAATAAATTGTTATAATTCCTCAGTTTAAATACCAGAACAGCAACAGCAACAAAAATGGCCACACATTTGGATTGAAGTTTTGTTTTCTTTGAATCACAGGAGAAGAAGAAGTTGCTTTTCTCTATATCTGCCACCACAGTCTTATGAAGGAACTAACAATATTAGTAATGGGAATTCCTAACAGGCATGATACCAAGCGGCTGTCACGTTGTCTCATTTAGTCCCTAAAGCAGCCGCTGAGTCCTGTCCACAGCCAAGTTTTACAGATAAGGTGTAGCGCTACTGTCCTAACTCACACCCATGTCTGTGTGGCTCCGGCTCCCACAGCCCCAGCCACTGTGATTCCACACCACGGTCTACAGTTCTGTAGGAGGGAGCCACGGCATTAGGGAGTTACAGGTGTCGGTCTACAGTTCTGTAGGAGGGAGCCACGGCTTTAGGGAGTTACAGGTGTCGCAGCTGGGCTGGGAGTCAGATGTCTGTCTTCTAGTGATCTTTAAGGACAATCACTGAGACTAATGTGGGAAGGCAGATGAAACTGTGGACAGCTGCGGGAGGCAGAATAGTAGGGAAGGAAACAGGAACAGCAGCACGTGTGTGGTCTACGGCCTCAAGAACCGTGTACAAGGGAAGCAAGCTGGGTGTTACAGGGTGAATAAGATCCCTAAAAATCGAAATAACCAGGAAGGATACTGCAGGTGAATGGATAAGAATGGGGAAAAGAAGAAGACTTGGGCATCTGAGAAAGCAACAAGTCCTGTGAGTCCAGACACTATGAGGTGCATGAGGGGGCATGGACGCCTGTGCAGAGCCACATGCGCAGGCTGGCCTAAGTGAGGGGCTCGCCTGCACTGCAGATGAATGGGGAGCTGGGGAAGGCTCTCGAGCAGCAGTGGGCTGTGATCGAGCCGGTCTTTAAGAAGGTCACTGTGACGGGCAAGACAGGCCAGAAGGCCATAGCGGAGGCCTTGGGGGAGGAGGAGTGCCTGCACCAGTGTCAGAGGAGTGGAGGGGGAAGATGGGGGAATCTAGCAATGCAGAGGTGGGGAAGCCCAGAAGCTGCCTAGATGCTGGGACCAAAGAGAGAGCAGTATTATTTATATTTCTGTGCTTGTGCCTACAACACTACAAGAATTAAGGTGCTACAAATAAAAACAGGAGGGCCGGGGAGATGGCTTAGTGGAATAAGCACTTCCCTGGCAAATGCTAGGGCCTGCATTCAGTCCCCAGTTCTGCAAAAAAAAACAGGAAAGCATCCAGGTGTGGTGCCACACCCCTGTGATCCCGGTGCTCAGGAGGCTGAAACTGAACGATTTCTGTGAGTTCCAGACCAGCCTGAACTGCACAGTGAGGCCCTGTCACAAACAGACAATAAATAAGTAAATAAAATAAATAAATAAATAAATAAATAAATAAATAAATAAATAAATATTAAGGAAGATGAATTAGTCAAGGAGGCGATAGAATAATCACTTTTTGTGTGCAGGTCTCACTATGTAGCTCGGACTCCTAGTGCCCCTCCTGTTCTCAGCCTCCCCAGCTCTGGGATTACAGGTGTGCACCACCACACCCAGACTCAATCACTGGCACAGCTCACCCCGGGGGCGGGGGTGGGCCTGGTGCAGTATGTGGTGCCAGGGATGGAAGAAGCCCTACCCCTGAGCTTGCCTAAGCAGGCCCTTAGTCTGCTGAGCTTCATTGGCCCTAATCACATTTTAAAATAAGGCAATTTGGAGGTGCAGATCAGTCATTAAAGTACATCCAATAGATACAGTGAAGGGAAAGAAACTGTTCTAAAGGAAAGAACAGCTAGGATGGGGAAATGGAGAACAGAAAGAAGACAAAAGAAAAAATCTATATGCATATATATACATACACACACATAAGATAGCTAAAATAATTGTACTACTGATTTCTATTCATTGAAAATAGTTTGTGCTTCTATTTGATTGGTCTTACATGCCCCTGTATCTTATATTCTGAGCAACTACTTTGAAGATAACAATATGCAGTATAACCGTTGCTAATTTCCTATCATCTTGTTTTGAAATTCTGTATCATTGTTTTTATTGGTTTATATCACTCTTTAAAATAAAAAAAAAATAAAGCAAATCAATTTGAGTGGCAGGTGGGGCCTCTAGGTGCAATTTGGAAGGGCAGAGGAAGAGGAAAGGGAGCCAGTGGAGAAGGACAGCGAAGAGCAGAGCAGAGGTGCAGAGGGCGGCCTTGAGGCTCTGGGGAAGCAGGCCCTCTGACTGGGGGCTCTGACAGGATTAAGGCAGAGCCAGAGAAGGAGGGGAGGGTCCAGGAGGAGCAGTCACAGATTTTTTTTAAAGGGCAGTTTCTAGCAAAAGTGAATGATTAATATTTGAAAATTCACAGCTAATGAAGAGAGGGAGTGGAAATCAGAGAAAAGATCTCAAGAGCATGTTTAATTCCAGAGTGACTACAGGTGATAGTGGTGCCAGGAAGGGAAAGAGTAAGAGGTGAGGGAGCCGGATGAGGCCAGATGAAAGGGGGGTGTTCAAGTCCCAGTGAAATCAGATCAGAGACAAGACCAGTTCCAACCTGTATGGCAACGTCAGATGGCAGACGGCATGCACGTCAAAGGGAGTGTAAATTCTTTTAATATGATAATCTGTATTTTCAGAAGATATAGAGAAAATAAAAATAAGACTTCGGATTCGACATAAGGAAGGTTTCTAAGACAGTTTTAAAGAGGATGTGTGAAAATCCAATGCCACAGGATGGAAATGAACTTACATTTTAAGAAAAGATCACAATTCTGGCTTTGCTACAACATTCCATTAGTAATTAGAGGAGAGAAAGCTGCAGCCTCGAGCAAAAAAGGACTCAAGTCCTATCCAAACCAGACACCAAGTTTCTGGAAGCATTGAGGGCACTGCTGACTGCACAGCGTCTCCAGGGAAGCCAAGGCTGCATCAGAGTGAGGCAGACGTGGCCTCACTTCTTCCCACAGGTTGCAGCGCAGGACAAAGGCCTTTTGTTTCTCCTTACAAATGTGGTAAAAATGAGTGTTTCCCTCTTTCATTTCTTTGGGAAAACTGCTATCTCTCTAACATGGCACAGTGATGGCCAGATTAAAATGGACAAAAGCAGTCAGATTGTAGCTACATGGATGGACATGGTAACTTTATCACATGCTTTGGAAATAAAATCAGGTTCTACAGAGAAAACCAGGTTATACTCTGGTTTTTTGTCATCTTACTTTTGGCCTCAGCACCTCACACACACACACACACACACACACACACACACACACACCAGGAACAGTTCTGAAATTTTGGTTATAGCAATCAGGTAATATGGACAGACAAAGAAGAAACAAATAGAAGAAAAAAATAAGTCAAAGTCTCCTTTTCAAGGGTGCTTATATTTGATCCTAGGTGTATGACCCTATACTTAGAAGACTTTAAGACTCCACCAAGACTTCTCAAGTTGATAAATAAATTCAGCAAAGTATCAGGCTATAAAATCAAAATTAAAAATAAAAAATTTCTACACACCAGTGATGGAAGTTAGGAAAATAATTCTATCATCGCAATAGCTTCAAAAATGCCTATGGAGGGCCTATGAGATAGCTCAGCAGACTAAGCACCTGTTTAGGCATGCGCAGGAACCAGGGTTCAATTCTTGGCCTGTATGCTGCACCAGCCCCACCCCTCAACCCCACATCATTGACAAAGCCTAGGCATGGTGGCTCAAACTTGTAATGCCAGTGTCATGGAGGCTGAAAACAGAAGGATCACTATGAGTCTGAGCTGGGTAGTGAGACCCTGTACCAAATACATAAATTTTTTAAAAAGCGCCTATGGGTCAATCTAACCAGGCTAAAAGTCTTCTACAATAAAACTCTTAAAATAGTAAAGAAATTTAAGAAAACAAAGACAATGGAAAAATGCCCCATGTTCATGAACTGGCAGAATTCATACAGTTAAAATGATGATATTACCAAAGCAATCTATACATCAAATGCAACCCATCAAAATACCAATGACATTCCTCATAAGGAGGTACAAGAGAGTCCAAAATAGCCAAAGTGATCCTAGGCAAAAAGAACAAGGATGGAGGCATCACAAATTATATTACAAAGCCATAGTAACAAAAACAGTATGGTACTATCACCAAAAAAAGACACATATCCTACTGGAATAATATAAAGGACACAAAACAAATTGACACAACTACAGCCATCTGATTCTGGACAAAGGAGACAGGGATAAATGTTGAAGAAAAGAGAGCTTCTTTTAACAAATAGTGCTGGGAAAAGCGGACATCTACTTTTAATCTAGATTAAAACTAGATCCCTATCTCTCTCTTCTTGTATAAAATTCAATTCAAAATCAATCAACACCAGGAATCAAACCCTGGTCCCTGCACTTGCCAAAGCAGGTGCTTAGTCTGACAAACTATCTTGCCAGCCCAGAAAGTTTGCACAGAAAGGAAAACAACTAACAGAGTGAAGACACAGTCTGGAGTATTTAGAATATATAAAGAATTCAAAATAATTAACACCAGAAAATCAAATGACATACAAATAAATGGGCAGATGAACCAAACAGATGCTTCTTAAAAGAAGTACAGGGCTTTAGAAGTACTAAAGCACCTGCTGAGGCAGAACGCAGTGGCCCCGGTTCAATCCCCAGCATGCCATGCAAGCCCCACCCCCAGGAGCCGGCTGAGATGGCAACTGAGACTGGGCATGGTGGCATGAGCTGTTAATCCCAGCACTTGAGAGGCTGAACACAGAAGAATCACTATGAGTCCAATCTATGCAGTAAGATCCTGTAGACTCTGCATTAATTTTTTTTTTTTAAAGAAGTACTAATAGCCAATGAGTTTATGAAAACTGTTTAACACCTTTAGTCATTAGGGCAGTGCAAATCAATCCTACATTGAGATTCCATTTTACTCCCATCAAAATAGCCATCAGCAAGCTTTTAAAAAATAAGATAAAATTCTTGCAAGGATGTGGGGATGGGAGGAAGGAACCTGGCTACACTGCTAATGGGAACGTGAATTAGTACAGTTACAATGAGAATGAGTGTGACCTTTCCTAAACAACAAAAAAGTAGAGCTATTGTTTGATCCAGAAGTGCCACTTGTTGATGCGTACACAAAAGAATTAGAGTCAGCACACAGAGAGGCTGGCATAGCCATGCTAGCTATACCTCCATGCCCAATAGCCAAAATACCGAGGTAGCCTAGGTGCCCATCAGGGCAGGAATGGGTAAAGAAAGCGTACATACACAATGGAGTGTAATTTAGCCATAAAGTGTGAAATTTTCTCATTGACAAGAATGTAGATGGATCTTCAAATCATGTCCAAGCTAGATGCAGAAAGACGGATATTGCCTATTCTCCCTAAAAGGTGGAATCTAAAAAAGATGACAAGAAAGTAGGAGAGAGTTAAAGCTGGGCAGAAGAAGGGAGCAGCAATGGGATTGGGGGATTTAAGGGTGAGGAACAGAGGAGATTGATATGACCAAATAGAACCGTTGAAGCCACCCACAGAAGATGAAGCCAGGAAGGAAGAGAGGGCAAAAGACAGGAAGGGGTAAAATAGTTCAAATACATCATGTACATGTACAAATCTGCCAAGATTCAATCCATTCATCTTTACAACCATATGTGCTGATAAAGATGTGAACACACATACATACACACACACACACACACACACACACACACGTATACACACAAAGAAGAAAGTACAGTTGGAGAATCAATCTTTGGCTCTCTTACTGAAGTAGTGACTCCCCAATCTTTCTTCCTATATGTAGTCAAATATTGGAAGGAAAAACCTCACTGCTTAGTTACCTAATCTCTGTCCTTCAGGCCCTTAAAGCTGAGAAAGCTGTTTGTCTCCTTCTTAATTTAATTTATTTTTATGCATTTAGTACAGGGTCTCCCTACATAGGTCAGACTCGTAGTGATCCACCTGTTTTCAGCCTCTCAAGCGCTGGGATTACAGGCCTGCACCACCATGCCCGGACTTGGTCCCTGTCTCAGAGCGCCCCGGGGTGGGGCCAGCACAGCATGGCAGGAATCGAACTCCAGTCCTTGTGTCTGCCTAAGCAGGTGCTTAGTCAGCTGAGCTATCTGGCCAGCCATTGCTTTGTTCTTAAGCATGCTCATTATTTAGAAAATTATGAAACGTGAAAGTCATATTGCTAACTTTAATGTTATTTTTAGGTACACTCGCCATGACTTCATCCTAGACAGCCACAACATTCACGGAGTCTCCACTTTGCCTTTTATTTGTGCACAGATGCACGGATAGTACAACTCTGCGTTCCCCACTAGGTTTTCTTCTATCTGATCCACACATTCTCCTTCCTAGGGACTGGCGCTTCCCTCCCTAGCAGGAGGGCTGACAGAGAGACTGCTCTTTGTCCGCTCTCTCTTGAAGGAGACATGCTGGTTGGTTGGGTCTTAGCCTGGCTACAGACTGCTTTCTGTTCTCCTAAATCCTTAAGACCAAGTGTCCACATCACCATGGAAGGGCCTACTCAGCTCCTCTTTGCAGGACTGAAGTTCTCTTGTCTGCAGGGGATCTGAAGAGAGACCATGCTCCCACCTCTCTACACCATCTCAGATGCCTGCAGCCCGGCACATGTCCCTGTCCTTGCTACAAGCAGGGCTGGAAGCCAGATGACACCTCACTCAGATTAGCTCAGAGCCAGGCTGCAAGTTGTGTGGCTTGTACTGAGGGTGGTAAGGAAGGGTTGGATTTCTGCATCTCACCAATTCACTCAGTAAAATGAAGTAAGACATCTGAGATTCCTTTCAACTCAGTGAGCATGTCACGGTCATTTAGCCTCTGAAGCAGGAAGAAACTGACAGGACATCTGTCTAAGAGTTGCCATCCCATGAGAGAAATCTTGCTATGAAGCCGTCTACCCACCATACACTCTGTGTAGTTATCTGAGCTATTCCTCATAACGGGGAGGAAACATGCCACACTCTCAGGTGGGTGGTACAGAAGGGCAAAAGCGAGGTGCCCGCCCCCCCCCACACTTAGAAGTGACAGGAATGAAATTACCTCAGAAAGTTCTGCTGTAAGGGCTGGCAAGATAGCTCAGCAGACTAGGTACCTGCTTAAGCAAGCATGGGGACCGGGGTTTGATTCTGGCACCACATGCCGTGCCAGCCCCACCCCTGGGCACACTGAGCCAGCCACAGAGTCTGGCCATGGTGGTGCATGCCTGTAATCCCAGTGCTGGGGAGGCTGAAAACAGGAGGATCCTTATGAGTCTGAGCTGCTTAGTGACACAGATACATAAATAAAAAATAAAGAAAAGAAAATCCAGCTGTAAAATTAACACATAATGACATCCAAGAGAGGGAATTACAAACTCTATGCTAGAGAAACTTATCCAAATGGCTTCCAAGGTAGCAAAATTTGCCAATTTAATGTATAAACATATTTTTCAAAAGGATTGTCAGCTAATGGAAGGCTCAGAAAAAGGTTGAAACCACAGTTGGGATCTGCCTCAGGTGTTGGCTGTGCTTTCCCAAGTGAAGCCCTTCACCTATGTACAATGCATGCAAGGCCCCATGTCACCCTGGGTGCCAGCAGCAAGGGGAATGGCTCCGGCCTGGCGACCTGGGCCCCAGTGCTCCCGCCGCATATAGCTCCTCCTCCCGGAGATTCATCCTTCAGCTGCGTCTTTTCCTCTCATTCAAAATATGTAAGTGTGAATAATCTGGGACCAGCCTGCAGCAGGGAAAATGACAATGGGATTCCAGGTCATAGCTTCCCTTACCTTCTCCTCAGCTTCTCTCTGAGAACGCTTTACATTCTTACGCTAACATTCTGCAGTTCAAGTCCCAAGACAGACAAGCTCACAGAGTCTTACATGTACATGTCAGTGCACTTGATGGGCTAGGGAGCTAGCTCAGTGGTACAGCACCTGTCTGGCAAGGATAAGGCCCCGAGTTCAATTCCCGGTACCTAAATAAATAAACAAACAGACAAACAAACAAATAAGCAATTGAATTTAGTGCTGTTAAATCCAAATTTAAGATTAAGGAAGTTATGGTTCAGTTTTGTATTTTAGTTTTTTGAATCTAAAATACAGAAAGGGAGTAGAGTTTTTTTAGTTAAGAACTAAAGAATTGGGAATGTTGATATAAATTTTTGCAGTTCACCCCAGCACCACTGTGCTCAGTATGACATATTTTCATAGCCTCAATTAGAATAATTTTTCACCAGAAGTTTTAGAATTGGCCCACGATAGACTTCCGGGTTTTGGATAAACTGGTTGATATAGCTTGTTTGCTGCTGATTTGAATAATGAACTGAATATAATTGGCATCTAATTCAGCCAGTGCTGCTCACAGCAACTATTTAGGGTTTCAGAGCAACGGTGGACAGCAAAGAAACCACAGCGAAAACTCTGCAGACCCACCCCATAGTTCTAAAACAAAACCTTTTAATTAAAAACACGAAGCCTTTCTTCCTCCTGTCCACATCGCAATTTAAATAACTGTTTCATGATTTTTTTTTTTTTACAAAACAGGCTTCCAGTTACCTTGATTTATTTTAAATATGACCATGTTTTTATAATCTATGTAAACTCCCTTTAGGAAGTAGTCTAATTATATGTAGAGAAATTTAAAGTAATTCAATAATAATAGAACATATAATTTAATAATAATAGTATATATATGGAAAATTTGCCTTATGAATGGGCAGTAATTTAATTTCCACTCTCTCTCGCTTCGCACGTGGATAGGAATCATCTCCCACATGCCCGGCCCTGGACTTAATGCTGACTACAGAGAGCTTAACACTTAGCAGGGAAGAGAGAAAAGGGAATTACAGAAAAGATACTGCTAAAGGCTACTGCCACACCTATTTCCTCGCTGGTGTGTGAAAATACTCCAGCCTGGGAGTAGTCATATGGAGGAGAGCCGTGGGCTTATCCGGGGAAGGGAGAAGTCTTAAAAGCAAAAACAAACAGGATATATGTTTTGTGTATTTAAAACAAATTAGTGCTTGCAGATAGCGTGGCACGTCTCACAGCCTTATGCGGCTTTTCGTTCCATCAGCAAGCCCTGTTCTTCTCACCCTAGAGAACCCCTCCTCCCTGGAGTCCCATGATGATTTCTAGCTCTTTTTTATTTTAGTTCTGTTCCCAGTGTGTTTCTAAGTAATATCATTGCTATTTCTTGACCTTTCCGTGGTAAGTGCTGTATTTTGATTCATTTCTATGGAAAGCGTGGATTTTGCTTTCCTTAATTCGACCTCCCGTATCCGCCCTTCTCCCGTTTCTTTCCTTGGGTCGTTGATCATCCCCGCAGGCCTCGCAGGGTGCTGCTGTACAGATTGCCTGAGAGCTCTGCCGGGAAGGGCGGCCTGTCTATTGGAGGCCTCCCCGCAGAGCTTTCATCAGATACTCTAACCTCACAACCTCTTGGTTGGAAAATGGTGTTCAAGCACCGATCTCTGCAAACCCAGCTCCGCCAGGCGGGCGGTGTTACCCAGCACGAAGATGTCCCCTCAGAGCTGCTAGCAGCGTGCGCTGCGCCTGTCCTTCCAAAGCTCAGAGTCCTTCATTAGCTTCTCCAGGAGAAAAGGCTCAGACTCTAGAGGAGAAAGGGCCTTCGCAACTTCGGGGGGCGTGAGGGGAGTGGCCAGCGGGCTTGCTCTTCCAGCCCCTCCCTCCCTGTCTCCTGCCTTCCGAGGCCCCCACCCGCCTCACTCCCTGGCCTCCGGTCCTGTGATGGATGGCACACACTCTGCTCCTGGCTCCTGATACCTGCAGACACGTAGCCTTTTCTGGTCTGCTAAGCTGTTACTTTGCATCTGTTTCTTTCATCACAAAGTTTATTGAAATACTTTATTGCCGGTCATCTCTTCTTGTCCTTGCCCTGGTGGGTCACATGTTTAGCTCATCATTCAGTGATTGACAACGCCCAGTGGTGGCAACTGGGCTCTCCCACGTGCTATCAACTGCAGGTCAGCCAAGCACCCGCCTGGGGAAGGACTGGCTTCCTTTTAATATCTTCATACTGAATTTTCACAAAGGAGAAAAATCTATCTTCCATTTGCTTCCTTTTTCTTGGAGAGAGAAATTACACTTGGAAGGACAACATAAGGACAGAGCCATGGGGAAGTGGAAAGGGCATCTTAATTTAAGGAAATGTCAAGAGTCAGAGGGCCTGGTGCTGTGTTTAGGAAACAGGGATCGCAGTGTGGCTGCAGTGTCAGACACCGTGGACAGAGACAGCGTGAGGCTACAGGGAGCAGACAAAGTCCCTGTGGAAGGCCATCCCCCACGTGGCCCGGCACTTCCCTTGCTCAGTGTGCATTCCTGGTCCCGTTAGCTGACAGCTTCCTCATGAAGCAGAGGAGTCTGTGTCCCAGCCCCTGGCATCCTGGCTGGTCTGGTGAAGGCTCTGGCCAGTAAAATGCAGCAGAGGAATGACGCACGGTTCTGACTGCTTCACCAGGGGCTGGCATGTTCTGTTTGCTATTTTGGGACCTACCCAGCTGCCAGTAGAATGGGCCCAGCTGGGCTGCCAGAGGAGGAGAGACTGACACAGGCACCCCTGTTGGGTGCGGAAGCCAGTCGTTCCCTAGGCAGATGCTTGACTGACCTGTGGCTGAGCACACATAGGAGAGCCCAGTTCCACCAGAATTGTCAATCGCTGAATGATGAGCTAAATCTGTGTTGGCAACGTGGCTGTTTAGGGTGGTTTGCTACTCAGCTAGAGCTGCCAATAGGGAGCCCCAATAGAAATTTGAAGCAATATTGTGAAGCCAGGAAGAAGAAACACTGGGTAAAATTTGAAGATCAGAGTCAAATGCAGCCACCTGGGTGTGTGGCTCTCAGATGGCAGGCCACCTACTCTTGACCTTGTCCTGTGGGCCAAGGGGTGGTTCTCAGGCTCCTTCACAGCTATGGATTGCCTCAGAGCTCATCCAAGTTCTGTAAGACTGAAGTCTATCATTTCCCTTCATTCCCTGGCGAGGCTGATGCAGGGATGTCAGGTACCAGTGGGTGAGGACCACCTACCTTGGGATCTTCCAGGTCCCCGTCTGTGTGGAGACTTCTGTCCCTGAGTGAGTTGTGCTGTGGCTTGTTTGTTCCTGCTTCTGCTACAGTGCTCAGTGTCTTTCTCAAAGTTCTCTGCCTGCCATCGCACTGCTGGGGTTGCTGCCTTGCACCTTCCTTGCCTTCTGGATCCCTCTGAAGCCCACAGCTCTGGAAGCTGTGTAAAGCCCACAAGTCACAAGCCCAGCTTTGTCCCCAGCCATGAAACCAACTGGTTCTAGTTTTCACACTCATTTCTAAACCTACTCCTTACCTCTCTAAGAAGTCTCGATTATTACAGAAAAGGGTCATTGAATCTGAGCTGGCAACACTTCAGTCTTAAAGGGAAACAGCTCCTCTCTCCCTTCCTTCCAATCAGCGATCTGCAGTGCTTTGGCTTTTCTGATAGACAGCTGCTAGTTTCCAGCATTCTTTGGTGGGACTCTGTAGTGTTAGCTCTCACTCAAGTTGCACTTCTTAGGCTGTCTGACCCAGTGCTTCTAGAAGACCCTAGTCTTCTGCCCTTGACAGTGGTCATTTCTCACCTGGAATCCTCCTCCTTTAAAGCCCAAGTTCCCCAGCTGGAGTTTCTCCTGGTTGAAGACTTCTCTATGGATTCTGGTTGTTCCAATCCGAATCTTCAGGGAGGATGGAAGACTTCCCATACCACATCCATACTGTGTAGCTGTTTTTGTCTTAAGAAAAAGTTATCTTGGGACATCAGACAAAAGCTGTAAGGAGGCACTACTAGAACCCAAGTATTCTCCAGCTCATGCCACTGCCGGGGTTTTCAGGAGCAGTCCCCTGTGAGCTGGGGCATGCCAGGCCTGGGAGGAGGGCACATTGCTCTTTGCTGTTGCTGAGGGCTCAGATGACCCAACCCCATCTGCTGCTAACCGTGCTGTCACCTTTGATTGCCCTCTCAGAGTCAGCTTCTTCCAGCCACAGTAAGAAGTAAACCTGGGTGGTGTGCATACAGGTAGTAAGTTCTGCTTGGGATTTAAAAGCAAGATGACTCCATCTCTAGACCCATATCGGTACATCCAGGTGCAATACAAAAGATCCCCAGGAGCCCTTAGCTCCAGTGCTGGTGAAGTAGGCACATTTCTGATGAGAGGCCTGGCGCCTTGGTAGCTGGCAAGGCATTTAGATAGTCTCTGAGTGACCATCCTGAGTTCTTGACTGACAGATGATGGTAGGGCTGGCTTCTCTGCCTTCTTAAAAGCCCTGGGGATCCTTTCTGAAACCAGGAGGAACTGAGATAGTTTACTTTTCAGTTTGAGAGAATTTCAACACTAAGCAACACTGATCCATTCGTATTCCAAGTGCCATCGATCATGTGTTCACTTCCGGAAGCTCCTATTCCCTGAAAATCAGGCACTGGAATTGTTGTTTGACAGAAATGGAAAACAAGGCCTCAGAGCTCAGTTACACACCCAGAGTCATGCAGTGACATGGTGACACTGTAATATCAGAGGTCTTTGGATCTCCAGAGGAACCTTCTAAACTATCACCTAGCAAAGCTCAAGGTGAGTGGGAGGCCGTGCCCAGCCCACCTGAGGTCTCAGCCAGGTGTTTTCCAGAACTCAGTAATCATAAGTGCTAGCAGTCATAATTGACCATTTACTTTCAAATGTCTTTCTTCGTGAATTAGGAGCAGCGAAATTTAGGAAAGCCCCTGGAAATGAACACAGTCTTCCCTCATCCAGCCACATTGCTGCTTGGCTAGATGCAGGGGCTTCTTTCTGCTAGACTGCAAGGCAGAACACAATGCAAATCAAACCCAAAGGGCTTCGTGGCTAGGAAGGACCTGGGTGAATCTGCTTGTAACCCAGGGTAGGAACTGGGTCTGGGACCAGAGAGAAAAACCCAACACCCTCAAGAGGTACATTGTTTTTCTTCTGCAGCTACCACAAAAGCTTTGTAACCAGTAGGCTGTGTTAGGTGCCCTTGGGCCTGTTCAGGAAATGTTCTCTCCAGCTGTGGCAGACTTGCATCAGGGCACTACCCCAGGTGCCTCCGTCCTGCATGCTTGCGCCTCCATGAAGTCCTCTCAGTTGAGTCCACGAGGGACTTCTCCCTACTTAGGACCAGATAGAAAATGCACAGCGCCAATCCATTCTTGACCTGCTTTTTTTCATTTGTAACCTAGTGGCTCAGCCCCAACCAAGCCCTTCTGGATGGATGGCATAGGTCTTCCTTACTTTTTCCAACTGAGCCTCAATACATGCTCACAGTTTGGAGGAGGAGCGGTGTATTCTGGCTGGGAGTCTCTAGAGGCTTCAGTTGGCTGCTTCAGGCAAGGGAGCACGACCGAGGGGCCAGGCAGCAGGAAGCAGAGTGAGCTCAGGCAGGAGGGTGAGAGTCAGAGCTGCCGGGCCATGCCTGGCCTCTGGCGGGTACCGCCAGCATCCCATGAACCACTCTACTGATGCGCATCAAGCCCTTGAGATGCAGTCACCTCCCTGGAGCCCCACCTTGGGCAGAGAGTTTCAGAGTAAACCAGAGCAGTGTGTTTCTGCCTATTCGTGATTTCTGCGTTGAGGAGCTCAAGTGCTGAGGTGCTAGCACTGGAGCCAAAAGCTACCTGGGGCTGGCAGCCCCGACAATGGTCAGCAGCAGGGAATGACGGAGCACCATGGAGAACAGCAGAGCCTCCGGGTGTGGCGTGTGACATCCTGGGACTGCTGGCGGAGGGTGCTCACGCTGACAGCACTGGTAGCCAGTGAGTTCAGAGCCCAGAGCATTCATGCTAATATCGCGTTAAATTTGTGGTTTCCATATGAACTGAGCAAAAGCCCTCAGCTGGTGGGGCTGTACTGGAAGCTGGTATGGGAACCTTTCCTTTAGAGGCCCTGAGGCCTCTAAAGAGGGAGATGCCTGCAGGCTCAAAAGGCAGCCCATGTTTGGTTTCTAGTTTGTGTACAGCTAAGAACTCAGGCTACAGTATTCTTCAGGCCAGTGGCTGGCTGCAGGCTTGAGCAATGACAATACTTCATTACCAGGACTTTCTTTTTAAGTTCAGTCCCTTCTTTAACTGATTACCAAAAAGAAGATTGGTGGAGAACATCAGAGATATTATGTGTTCCCAAGGTAACAGCCCGCAAGAATTGTAATTCACATATATAACTTTACAGTTTCTAGCCATCACATTTTTATTTTTTAATCTTTTATTTATTTCTTTATTTGGTACAGGGGGTCTGGCTACACAGCTCGACTCATCCTAGGATTACAGGTGTGTGCCACCACACTGGGTTTCGGTGCCTGGCCGGGTCCCAGCACAGCATGCGGTACTGGGGACCAAACTCAGGTCCTTGCGCTTGTCAGACAGGCACTTCAACTGTCGAGCTATCTCCCTAACCCTAGCCGTCACATTTTTAAAAAGAAAGAAGTGAGTAAGATTAATAATAATTTTATTTAACCCGATATAGCCAAAGTTATTTCACTGTGCAATCAATACAAAAATTATCATCATTATTGTTATTTATGAGGTATTGAACCTAGAACCTCATGTATGCAAGCATGTGGGATATCTCTGAGCTACACATCCAGTAACCCAAAAATTACTGAAATACTTTGCCTTGTTTTGGGTGCTCTGTTTTGGATATGCCTTGTATTTTCTAAACTTTCCACATACCTCAGTTTAGACCAGCCACACCGCAAGTCCTCAGTAGTAGCCTTTGACAAAGGCCGCCATGTTGGATGGAGTCTAGATTGGCCTGGCTTGCCTGCCAGTAGGGCCAGCTTCTTACCACCAGGGTCTCTCCGAGGGACACCTGGGCACACTGAGTCCTGCACAAGCCCTTCTGGGTCGCTGCCGTGATTATGTTTGCTGGGAGCAGCGGCAGCCCCTCCTGTGGTCCATGAACTGGAGCCTCCCTTGGGCTCTAGCTTCCAGCAGGCCCCCTTCCCCACGTGAAACGTGAGCACCAAGCCAGGCCTGCAGGCGCACCTGGGAGCCAGCTCCAGCTCACAGCTCTCATGAATCGCTCTTTCTTCTCTGCAGCACACAAAACCATTTCCATGACTCCTTTTACTCCCCTCGCAGCGTTACAACGACCTGCGGAGGGAAGGACACAAAGCTCCCTTTGTTCCCCGCTTGGAGTTGTACAATGTACCTGCTGGAGATAAAAGTCAGACCCTGCAAAGCCACATTTTTGTCCCTTTTCTTCCTTTTCCATATTTACAGAGCCAACAATCAAACCTTCACTTTCAACATTTAACCTTATAAAATATGAGCAGGTTTCAATTTTGAAGGTGGATTTGAGAAATTCCCAGCTGCCTGCCCGGGTTTTGTCTTTGTGAGAGGAAGGCTAACCTGCTCAGGGGTTCCGAAGGTTCCAGAAATCCCTTTATGATGCCCCCTGATAATTTGGTGACCTTATGTTCTCTCCCACTTCTCACTCAAACAATTTCCAGACTTTAGGGGAGGAGTCCTTGAAACTGATGGGTTTCTGCCTTGGGTTGTCCTCACAGAGAACTGCCACAAATGTCAAGGCTGCCTGTGAAGACACGGCCAACTTTCTCACAGGAGAAAACCAAGTTGCCCCGCCTCCTCCACCTCAGGTAACCTGCTCCTGAGAGAGCAGCACAGCGTGGACATTCCAGTCACAGGCAACTTTGTTCTATTCTTTTAAACCTGAAAGCCTCACATTTGCAGGGTGAAAAAAATCAAAAGATTCTAAAACATGTCTTAGGTACTCTACCAAACAACTCCAAAAAAACAAAGCAGGGTTAGAGTGACACAAAACTGTCTGAGGCTCATTATGGGGGTCCTGGGACCCTGGATACTTGTAAGGGACTGGGACTTTTGCTTTTGGAGGGGAGCCTTTGTGTTCCTGGAGTTAGCTATCCTCTGAGAGAAACGCGCGTGCTCTTTCCTCCTGTTCCTGCCCGGATGGCTCACTCTAGGATCAACGCCCCTGAAGCTAAAGGCAGAAAACCCCGCACAATTTGGTTCAGTGACTGAGTGCTGGGTCCTGGGATTCACTACCTGCACATGAAGCCCAGGTTGCCCCAGAAGGGCCCTCACGGGCTCTGAGTCCAGGTGGAGCTTTTAGTGTTAGATTCCCATAACAATTAGGCCTTGTGTCTCTAACCCAGGAGTTGACAGACCCCAACCTGAAGGCAAGCTTTGGTCAACTTTCTATTTTGCTTTTCTTTGGGAGGTGGCAGGGGGACTCGTAGTGATCCTCCTGTCTCAGCCTCCCCACTGCTGAAGATTACAGGCATATGCCATCACACCCAGGGAGTTTTGGTGGCTGGCGCAGCATGCAGTACCAGGGCTCAAAAACAGATCCTCTCTCTTGCCAGGGGAGGCACTTAGACCTTGGAGCTATCTCTGCAGCCCACATTGTTTTTAAATTTGAACAACTAAATTTGCAATCTTAGCTGAAATACCTACTTTAATAGTGTTAAGTATATTCACATTGCTGTGCAACCAATCTCCAGAATGTTTTGCAGCTTGCACAACTGAGACTCTGTACTCGTAAGTGTAACTGCTCATTCTCTGTTCCTCATGAGCCTTAGCGACTGCCATAACTACTAGTCTTCTTTCTGGCTTGCTTTTCTCTCTCTTTCCCTCTTCCTTCCTTCCTTCCTTCTTTTCTTTCTTTCTTCCTTCCTTCCTACCTTCCTTCCTTCTTTTCTTTCTTCCTTTCTTTCTTTCTTTCTTTCTTTCTTTCTGTCTGTCTGTCTGTCTGTCTGTCTGTCTGTCTGTCTGTCTGTCTGTCTGTCTGTCTTTCTTCCTTTCTTTCTTCTGTAGTAGGAATTAGAGCCAGGGCCTTCAAACTGAGTCACATCTCAGCCTTTAAGTTACTTACTCATTCATTTTACTTTGATCCATCACTAAATTAGCTGGGCTGGATTTGAATTTATCATCCTCCCGTCTCAGCCCTCCAGAGGTCTGGGATTATAGGCGTGCACACCGCATCCAGCCTCTCCTCTCTGTTTCTAGGAGTGTGGGCACCCTCGGTACCTCCTACACATTTGTCTCCTCTGTGCCACTTGCATCCCTGAGCCCAGTGTCCTCCAAGCTCCACGCGTCCATAGCATGTTCCAGACCTTCCTTCGTTCCTTTCTGCAGCAGAGTGTCTTCATCAGTGCGCCTTATCCAGGTGGTTCATCCACCCCTCTGCCTTGCTCTCTGGGCTTCTGTGAATGAGTGCAGGCACGATGTGCTGTAGCGAACATTACTGCTATAAACCTGGACAGTCAAATGTCTTTCAACATCCTTTTTTTTTTTTTTTTTTTTTTTTTTTTTTTGCAGTGCTGGGATTGATCTCAGGATGTTGCACTTGTCAGGCAAGCACTTATTCTACTGAGCTATCTCTGTGGCCCAAAAGTTGAGGATTATTTTTTGGCTGGCTCAGGCTACCTTAAGGACAGGTCTGGTAAGGCATGTGGAGCTGGGGATCTAACCCCAGTATCCAGCGCCTGACTGCATTTGCATAAGCAGGTGCTTAAACAACTGAGCTAACCAGCAGACCCCCAAGACTCTGTCTTTAGCTATTTTGAATATACAGGTAATGGCATTCTGAACCATGTAATTATTTTTAATTTTGGGGGAAAGCCCGAGACTCTTTTACATTCCCACCAAATGCGTGCATGGGTCCCAGTGTCTCCATCTCCTTGCCAGTATTTTTTATTTTCTGTGTTTGATGGCAGTGATCAAGCTGTGTGAGGTGGTAGCTCCTGGTGGACAACTCGCATGTCCCTAAAGGTTAGTGACACTGAGCGTCTTTGCATGGCTCTTTTGGCCATTTATCTGTCTTGTAAAACTGTCTTACTTGAGTCTTTTGCCCATTTTTTAGCCAGGTTGATCTAACAGCCTGACTGGAAACAAAGTTTTCCTGGAGCACTGCTTCGCCTAGTTGCATTCAGAATGTGTGAGGCTGCTTTGTGTGAACAATGACAGAGACCCTTTAGCCTAGGAGTCTAACACGAGCAGCCCTTTGTAGAGGGAAGCTGCGACCGGACCCTGTAGATAACCTAGAATTGGTTATGGAAACGGTCTCTGTTTTGTTTTAAATGAACCACCATATACATAATAACAGCTCACCATCATTCAGTGAAAGCTCTCACAAGTCAGCCCAGGGAGCTCGGATGTGTACTTAGAAACAAAGGAAAGATTCCTTTGATCCTGGCCAAATCTCTCTCAGCCTCCAGGTAGTGACTTAAAATGATTCCTATTCTCTTCAGACGTTCTCACCTTAAAATCTTCCCTCATCTTTCAAAATGGCCTTTGCTCCCACATAATAGAGCAGGAGAAGTACAGCACGGAGCTGAGGTTCTTCACGCCCCTCTAACGCGGAATGCGCCTGCCCGTCTCTGCGCTGGGGCTGCCTGCACCTGGGCTACATTCTGCCCATGGGGCTCCAGCCACCCTGGCACTTGCACATTCCCACTTCTTTAAAGATTATTTCCCTTTGCTTTCAAACAAAGCTAGCCCCTGAATTTATCTATGCCATCCAGATATAAATATCCTGGCATGCTAATGTACACTCGTTGGTCTGGATACTGCTTGTATAGGCTTATGCAGGAATCTTTCCACACTGCAGTTGGCCATCTGACTTTGTCAAGCCAGTGCTTAAAATCTGACTTATTTTTACTGGTGTGGTCTTGTTTTTATTTTTTACAGAACATTTCCATAGCTTATTATTATTATTTTACATTTTTAAAATTTATTTTTTAATTTAATTTTGAAAATTAAAAACAAAAGCAAGGACAAAGATCAGAAACAAAGACAGAAAGAGGGTAACATATAACAATCTGTAACATATGCTACAGATTTTCAAAACAGGAGCAGATGATTAATAATGGTTGATATATTATGTATTTTTATCTTCAAATCTGTTGTTCAGATTAGCAGGTATAGTGATGCAAGATGATTATAGTGGCATACGATTGATTATTACCACTTGCTTTCAATATGCCTAAATTGTCGTTCTTACCTCTCTTTTTTCTTACCTTTTTTAAAATATATTTTAAAGAGAGTATAGTAATAACTGATATGGCATTAGAAACAGTACACAGAAGATCAAGATGGCAGGCTTTTGGGCTATGCATCGCTGTGCACTATTTCTATCAAATAGGTCTGTTTGTTTGCTTCTTTTTACATTACCGTGGTGCACTCAGGACCTTGCGCTTGCCAGGTTATTCTACTAAGCTATCTCCCCGGCCCTCAAATAGTTTTTATAATGAATTCATTTCATAAAATTTGTTATAGAAAATAGGACCCTCTGCCTGGGCCCCTTCCGGCAGTAGCTCTACGCAACCCTCCGAGCTGTTTCTCCTAAGCTTTCCTCCCCGACTTGTATCTGTCTTGAGCGTACAAAGGACACGGAGATCACATGTCCACAGGTCTTCTCCTGAGTGCTCACGCGGAGCCCTTTTGCATTTCTTCTGCCTTCTCCTGCCTGCCTGACTCACACCCTGTTCCCTCACCCTGTCACCAGGCCGTGGAAGTCCTGATACACAGTCACAGCTCACAATAATAGAAAAGTAAGTGAGTGCTTCTTGTCACCAAGCCACATGTCACCAGCCACTTTTCCTTTCGTAACAACTCTCTATTTTTCCATGAGTTGATATTGGCCACAATTTTGAAATTGTTTACTCTCCTTTACAGCAATCAGTGATTCAGCCCTAAACTCAACACCAGGAATTAAAACAGTATCTTGATGTTGACACGTGTCCAGTAGTTCATGTGCGGTATGCACGTTCTTGGACTCAGTCTTCTCGAGCCCCTCTGTCTGATTTTTACATTAGGGAAGAGTGAAAATGAGAACAGGGGAGGGTGTGCAGGAGTGGAGTACATACATCACCATGGCCCTCAGAGGGAAGAGAAAAAGCGTTTCTCCAGATGTCACCCTCTACCTTACTTATTTAAAAAAAATATTAGTCTATTTCCTATATCGAGATATTGCATATCTGTTTGAGTATATAGCGTAAGGTTTTCAGTCAAACTAGTGCATTGTGCAATTCCAAAACACTTGCAAAATATAGTCCTCCCTCTTGATATATGCTGGTGTAATTAATGACAGTGCTGTGATGGTGATAGGGGCCCTGCAGAGACAGGGGCCAAATATCCCCAAATTATTTCTGTTTTCCTCTTGCAAAGGGCACAGGAAGCAGAACAGGAATGGTGGGAACATCTTCCCTCTCTTCAGCACCCGCAGCTGTGGGCACCTCCATGTGGACACCCTGTATCATGGCCCTTCATCAGGGACATAGCCCTGAAGACTGAGCTGTCAGTGCTTCCCCCTCTATGGAGGGGGACTGTGGAGGGGGACTTGTGTGAGCCACACAGCTGCTGTTTGGAGTCAGATTGGGAAGTCTGTCTCAGGAGCACCAGGTCTCCCTTGGTGGGAGCCGCTCCTTGTCTCAGGAGAGCCCCTCGGGCTGTGGTAGCCACTGGGAGACAAAAGGGTGCTGGAGGAGAACACCGCAGGTGTGCTGAAGGAAAGACGTTGCGCCCACTGACAGCTTTGCCCCTCCTCTATGTTCTCTGGACACAGGTCCTTGCCTTTAGGATATCAGACTTCGCCTCTTAGTAGGATGTGTTCCACGGCCTTCCCGGAGGGTTTTTTTTTTTTTTTTTTTTCTTGTGCTTCACAAGGACAAAAAGTTGTCCTACCTCTACTGTACCTGCCACAGTGTCTAGCACGATGCTGGGCCTTCTGTAAAACTATTTAATTAATACACAAATAAATTGAAATAAACTTTTTCTCCAGATTGAGAACCTTGAAATTCTCCAGAACTATTTTCCCAAAAGAAGAAACTGTTCCCATACTTCATTTCATGGTTTACCTTCTCCTACCTCTATTTTTGTCATTTATTTAAAAATATTTCATAATAGAACGAGGCTGACTCGTAATTTCTATTTTCATTATACCCAACTGAGAACAAATATTCTGTTCCACTAGTTTGTTATTCTTTTTCAATATTCAACGTACATATTACTCATAAAAATGTGACTTCCTGCTTTATTTCCAGTGGAACACATGAGGGCTCCATAAAATCTAGCAGAGAAATGACACGCTGTGTGGACAGATTTTATCTATTCCTGCGGCTCCCCACTGCCGACTCTATCATGTAATTCTACTTAGCACTTCTGGGCCATTTCCTTCAAGAGCCTTCCAAGCATTACCTCAGTGAGGCCAGGTAGGTGAGGGAGGGCTGGGCCGCCGGGAACCGAGCTGTAAATGCAAACTGTGAAGCACAGTTCTGAGGAAATTAGATTTTAGAGTTGGAAAAGAAGTCCTGTCCTTAAAGCAAGGTCCTGCCTCACTTCAAATGAACAGCCCTCCGTCTCTCCTCCAGCATCTCCTTCATGAGGACAAGGGGGACATTATATTAACTGGAACAGGGGCTGAGAGGTGGTTTGCCAAAGACTATGAAAAGCTATAATTCCCAATATACAGCCACATGAATGATATTTTTTATCAAGCCTGTCAGAAAAGTGAACCCAACCCCATTTCAGGGGCCCGTTGTAATTCAAAGCTTTTAAGCTGGACTGATAGCTCCCACCATTTGCTAGTTTTCTACCATGCCAGGCAGTTGTTCCACCACAGTTGGTACAAGGTAACAACTCTTCAAAATTAAAGCATTTTGACCGTTTTGACCCCCTTTAGCTGCAATGTAGGTGGATTCTCTTGAAAGACATCTTTTAAGCAGGGCCACAGGAGAGAAGCAAGGCCAAGGCCCTGTGAGAAATCCTGCTCATTGAGTGAGCCTCTTCAGAACTAGTCTTCCAGTCTCACCGAAGGGTCTGGAAGGTGCAGACAGCAGTTGAGACTCTGGTGAGCAGGACTACCAGTGGGTTTTGGTTATGTGCTTATAGACTTCTAGATTACTTGCAATTAAAATTATAAAGTCATTTAGGATTTTCAAAATAGTATGAGAAAACAGGCATGAGCCTTTTATAGTGGCGTTCCCAGGCTCGCGCACCGGCTCCCTCCCTGCCTTGTGTGGCCAGGTGGAGCAGCTGTGCCTCAGTGCCTCCCGGGGCAGTGGGCACTTGCCAAGTTCATCTGGTAGCTGCTGCCCGAGCTGGTGCTGGTAAGTGTTTGGTCACCATTTTTTTGACTGAATTCTTTCTCTGTACCAATTTAAAGTTTTGTTTTCTTTTCCAAGATGATATAAAAAGTGAAGCATTTTAGTTATTCCCCAGATCAGCCTTGGCTTTTTGTTGAGTGCGTTTGCGCTGGTGTTTAGGACTGGGCTTGAAACCAGCTGATAAGGGAAAAGGAACCGACTCCGTGCGCAGACAGTGTTCGTGTGTGAGTCCAAGGCCGTGGATGCTGGGCCAGAGCTTAGAATGGCGGCCTCCAGGTGTCACCGTACCCCGCCGATGCGGCCCCAGTGCACTGCTCTGCGGAGGTCAGGGCTGTGTGAGGTAAGCCAGGGACTTCACGGCAGTGAAGAGGCATCATTTGCCACAGTAACACGGATAATTTAGCCTTTGTGGGGTTTGCCTTTTATTCCACTGGTTTTATAATTGTATAAAAACAATAAGCAATATTTCATTTTGTGTGTACCCACTTTTACATTATACTGTAATATAATTTTTTAGTCAAACATTGAGGATCTGTCAAAACTTCTGAAACAAGCCTACTACAAAAAATCTAATCTAGAAATTTATTGACAACATTAGAGCCTATAAAACCAGAACAGAGCCATGGAACATGTGCTTAGATAGTTTGAATATATGGTCAATCAGATAAAAATATACAAAATGAAACCAGTGCCCTAGCCATGCATCTTGTCTACAAGAATTGAGCAGGATTTCTCTCTTGTTTGTCAAAATCAAGGCACACCGTGTCTTTGGCTGTCTCCACATCTGTCCGACCAGCGGACCGACTCGCCATTATCCACTTAACTGGCACTTGCCAAGCGCCCAGGAGGCACCAGGCACCGTCTCGAGGCCGGGCAGCCTCAGTCTCAGGCTGTATGTACAGTCCTCCAGGGCTTCTTTCCCTTCTATTGCTGATATTATTTACTCCCATGGATGTAGATTTTATCTTTACACATTAATTATGCCATAACCAGGCAACCAGAAGTGAGAGGTACTCAATTCCTGCCTTTTGGGAGGTTTGAATTCCACTTCCAACAAAATTACCCTTAAAGTTATCTTTTCTCCCTTTAAAAATATTTCAGTGGGGGTATATGTTTTGCTCAGAGTCTCCAATCTTAATCATTTCAGTGATTTCTCAAACAAAAGTGCTACCAGTGATTCTGATTTTAGGTTTTCTATTTCTCTGACTGCTCTTGAAATGTAGTTCGCTAGGCTGGGACACTTCCTAGGGGTCTGGTTTCCTCTTTATAATGTTTGTCCTATCTTTTCTAGGAATCAGCATTTCCATCATTTCGAAAATAGAGGGCTAGACAACAATATCTGTGTTTACTTTCAGATAGAAAGGATTACAGTAAGGACAAATGTGTATTATATACAGATGTAAAAAACTTTATCAGATGTAAAGGAAATGTACAAAATTGAACTTGGAATGACACACAAATATTTAACTTTGGAATCAGCAGGTACTTAATACTTTTCTAAAAATCAAGAAATGTCATGGAAATAGTATCTGTAGCATTTTTGTACCTAATATTCCTGCTTCCTGAAGAGCCAATCACATAAAAAAGATAAGATTCTATGTATATGAAGAAACAACGACAGTCAAATATATAGATAGAAAGAAGGGTGGTTTTCAGAGCTTGGGTCAAGGGAGAATGAGGAATTATTGCTGTAGGTGTAGAGAGTTTCAGTTTTATACAATGAAGAGAATCAGATGAATGTTACGTGGTAGAGACAGTAGCACAAGAAACGACTATGCTTAACTGAACTAAACTGTCCATTTAAAAATAGTTGAGATGCTAGATTTTGTTATATGTCACAATTGTTATGTATTGCAAAAGAGGCAACATATTGTGTATCCAAATGCAGAGAAGCTGCTTTCATTTCCATGTATATTTATTCAAGCTGGAAATGCCGTTTTTTCTAGTAAGTTGGACATAAAAATTAGGAATGTAAAGGCAAAATTCTTCTTTAAAGATGATATAAACATGTCTGGAGACCCCAAAAGTTCCAATAAAAATGATTAGGAATAGGAGATATCTGGTAAGAGGACTGATTTGCCAAATATAGAGCATTCTTGTAAGTACAACATATACTGAAAATACCAATCTTGCATAACTTTTAGAATAAGTACATAGAAATAAAATTAAAAGAACTTATAGAATCTGAGCGGAGGAAAGACTTGAAACTTAACACGGGACATAAAATTGATTTGAATATTGTGAAAGGATTCTAAATATGAAGACTCAAAGTGTAAAATTGCTGTTGCTAAAATATCTATAAATTTAATATACTTCTTTTATGAAAGTCACTAAATTGATTTTATTTATTTTTGGAGCTAAATTTTACTTAATTTTTTAATTTTATTGAAGAAAAAGTAGCAATGAGACAGTTTCAAGACAAATTAACAAGACTGATTTGATAAATTAATACATTGCAAACTGTTTTTGTAATGTATTCATATTGTACAAGGTGCATACAAGATATTATACTTACAGACATTATTATAGCAGATGTCTCTGATCAGTGAAAGAAGAGAGACTAAATTGATTTTAAAGTGTATCAAAGATATGTACTTGGAAGTATAAAAAGTTTTCTTTTAGAGAAAGAAATTTAAAAGAGTAAAGTAATTTTAAAATGTTGGCATTTTTTACAGTTACAGTTAGAGGAAGGGAATGAAATACAATTGAAAAATACAGCCAAATGTGAGCACAAACTTACTATATAATAAAGCACATGCATATGTATTTTTTTTAATTAAGTAAGGGCCGTGGCTAGTCTTTTGGAAAAAAATTAAGACCTCTGATACAAAATAAGTTCTTGAGAGTTCAACAACTTAAGCTTAAAATAACTTAGTGCTTAATTAAATATGGACACCAAATGAAAAGATAAGAAATGATATTTATGAGTGTAGTGGAACTGTCTTTAAAAGAAACACCTAAGAATTTGAAACAACAAAAAATTCAATAAACAGGACTATGTAAAAATGAAACACTTCTGTATAGAACCGTCACAAATAACATCATAGACAATGCTAAGGCTGGGCCGGCCAAATAGCTCAGCGGGCTGAAGAGCCTGCTTAGGCAGAGTGCAGCCCTGGGGTTCAATCCCTGTTGTGCTGTGCCAGCCCTGCCTCCCTGGGGTGCACTGAGGTGGCAACTGACACAGCGTGGTAGCACGCACCTGTGATTCCAGCGCTTAGGAGGCTGCAAACAGGAGGGTCACTATGAGCCTGATCTACGTAGTGAGACCTGTAGATCCTGTCCTAAATACAAAAGAAAGAAAGAAGAAAGAAAGAAGAAAGAAAGAAGAAAGAAAATGCTAAGGCTGATGTGCTCATGACAGAATGAGCTGAGAATTAGACAAGGAATAACTACTGACAAAAACCTGGCAGCGCGCTGAATCAGTTCATCAAAAAAGAAAATGAAAAGGAGAAAAAGAAGGACTGTAGCCTATAGATTTTCTAAAATGTTATGATCCTGATAGTAGTAAAAAACAATTTTTTTTTAAAGTTGTCTAACATTGGTTAGGCAGAGGTCTTGATTTGGGGTTGAGAGATTGGACAAATAGGCACATTTATTCACACTTAGGAAAAATTGAGAATTACTTATTTACTGTACATTTGACAGGATTCATGAGCTAAATATTTAAAATGAACATACTGTTTGACTGAGTAAGTCTCATTCTAAGGATATACCCTAAGGACACACCATCAGGCAAGAACCAAGGCCGAGGGCCAGCCAGACAGCCCAGCAAACTAAAGTGCCTGCTTAGGCAGAGAGCAGCAGCCGGGTTCGATCCCTAGTGTGTCATGCTGGCCACACCCCTGGGGCACGCTGAGATAGCGATTGAGACTGGGCATGGTGGTGCGCACCTGCAATCCCAGCACTTGGGAGGCTGCAAACACAAGGATCACTATGGGTCTGATCTATATAGTGAGAGCCTGGAGAGCCTGTAGACCCTGTACTAAATACATTTTTTAAAAATGGCAGATGTGGAGCCAGGGAGATGGGGGGCCCGGGAGATGGCTCAGTGGAATAAGCACTTCCCTGGAAAGCACAAGGGTCTGAGTTCAATCCCCAGTTCCACCAAAAAAAGGGCAGATGTATAAAAGATACTCATTTCATCTTTGTTGAAATATCAAAGGAGCAGGAAGCAATATACACTTCTATAAATAGAAGATCAACTAAGCAAGTCATGACGTACCCATTCAACAGACTAATTGTGCAGCTGGGAAAACGTTGAATTATGTGTGATAGCATTATGAGCTTAGAAGTGAAACAAATTAGAGAGGTCAGAGCTGGATTCAAACATATGTGCTTAACTCATAATCAGTAGAAATGAGTCACAAATGACCATTAAATACACTGCTATTACTAATTTAAAAGATGAATTAAATAATAGGGTCCTATTTTTCCCTGTCAATGGACAAATACCAAAGAATTCTAACATCAGCTGTGTTTAGGCTATTAGTTTACTTTTGTTGATTTATTTGTTTTGTTCATTCAGTTACTTAGTGAATATTTGTTGTATATTACACATTATGCTAGCCATTGGGTTCTTATTGCTAAAAAATTAATTAATGAAAATATAAATGCCATTGATGGCAATATAAATCTGAACCTTTAAATAGTCATCTTTTACTGAACAACGTATTTTCTAAATATATATATATTTTTTTCTTGATATAGAATCTTGCTACGCAGCTTGGACTCAGTGATCCTCCTGCTTTCAGCCTCCCAAGTGCTGGGACTGCAGGTGTGTTACCACCACGCCTGGTTTCAGTGGCCAACTCGGCACAGGGCCGGTGTGGTATGTGATGCAGAGGATTGAACCTTGGTCCTTGCACTTGCCAAGCAGGCGCTTATGCCACTGAGCTATCTCCCCAGCCCCGAACAACTTATTTCCTAGGAATTCTCTCATAGAAATAATCAGCGTACTTACAGCTTCTGTGGAAGGTAGCAGCACAGCCTCTTGGTTGTGTAGTTGCCGATCCACCCACAAAGGGATGAAGCCTACTGCTCTGTACCTCAGGTTCAGGTCGGTCGGGTGTGTTGAGTGAGACATCAGCAAATCTGCCAAAACCAGAGGCTTAAACAACACTTGCACCTCAGGGCTTGCTGCACATGAAGGAGTCTAGGCTGGCCCACAGGAGAGGAGGCCACCAACTCATCTATGCTAGTTCTCCCTGTTTCCTCACAGAATTCTGAGGGGGAAAAGATTGTTCTTTTACACCATGCAATTCCGGGGTAATTTGTTACCAGGCAAAAGGCTTACTAACCAATAAGGCCTATTTATAATTGTCCCAAAAGGATAGCCTGTTGTATGTATAAATGAATAGTATTCATTCATGCAACGGAGCAAGACATTAACTCTAGGATGAGGCTGTGGATGCCACTCTTCTGACAGGGGACATTATTCTCCAGTGCCCTGAGGGCAGAAAGTATAATTATAAAACAGTACCTGGACTATGATCTTCTTTTGGCTTAAAAGTCAAACAAACCGTCAGTATGACTGGCAGGTCATACATTAATGGCAGTGGTGGTTATTTCTGACAGTTTTTCTTTTAAACTTTAAAACTTATTTTTGTTTTCTTATGTCTATTGTCACATGTATTTATTTAAATGAAAAGAAATACATTTACTTTTTACATAGAAGAGATAATAAATCCAGGCCGCTTCCTATGGGTGATGTTTTCCTGCCTGAACTGCTTCAGGAAAGAGCTGCTGTCTGTATGTCTGTCCTGCTCCCTGAGGGGCTTCTTTTCCCCTCCCCTCACCCCTGCTTTGTGGCACTGCCTCTTCCTCCTCCCGCCTCCAGCTCGGGGCTCATGCTCACTTTCCATGCTGCGTCTGTCACAGCCCTTCCTGTCTCTGCCAGGATTCTAAGAAGCAGCCATGTGAATGCCACGTGAGAACTCTTGGCTGTGGCCTTGTGTGTCTTCCAGTCAGCCAAGTAAGGAGAGAAGGCGGGGGAGGGGCAGGAAGGTCACCGGGTGCTGTTGTGGCGCTGGGGATGCCAGTATCAGTGCAGGGGTGGGGACATGCTCTCGGACAGGCTCCCTGCGGCACCTGGGGCCTCCCGCGCTCCCAGACGCCTGCTCAGGCTTTTCATTAGGACATCCACCAAGGGGTTCACACCCTCCTCTGGAGTGTTCTGAAATTCGGACTGATCTTCAGATAAGGAGACAGTTCCTTTTAACAGGGAAAGCTGAGTACCGAAAAGATCAAGTAGTGATCTGTCTCAGGGCAGAGGACGTCTAGTTTTCAAGGCCCTCATCTGGTTGCCACCAGCAGGTAAGTTCTTTAAGCTTCCACCAACAGAAACTCAGAAAGGAATAGTCAGACTACTTTGCTGGGGTTTTCCACTGTGAGCCTCTAATTTTGCTATTAAAACTTTAAGATTCCAGTGAATGAAAACATAACTATTAATGGACAGAGCTGTGGATTGTCCCTACCGTCCCGCTGTCCTCTCGTGGCTCTGTCAGCCCGCCTACCCAGCGTGCTCACCACAGTGCAAACGTGCTGCAGTGAGTTCGCGGATGGGGTCAGCACGTCCTTCGGGCGCTCGGGGAAGTTGCTGCGCCTTTGCATCAGGTGTTCCAAGCACTCAATCAAGATGCTAAATGAGGCAGTGTAATTATGTGGTCTTGTGAACTTCAGGATAGTTTCGGTTTTTAATTGGTTCAGACCTGTGTTTTCCCTAATGGTTACAAATGATTAGAGGTTTGGAGCTATGAGATCTGCTTAGCGGATGGTAATCCTGCCCTGGTAGCCATTCACTGCACCTCAGGGGAAAACACAGTAGCGTTTAATATATTATCAAAGAACACGGTTGTGCTGACCTCCACGGCGCCACTGACGGGCTGCGCCTGTGCGCTCAGCCAGAGCCGCACTTGAAACACGTTTCTTGGGTAAGCAAAGGCTTACCTGTCATAAGTTCTTTAATACCATGTAGCAGGTATGAAAAGCAATTCCTCGAGGCTGTACATACTCAGACTCAAGCAGGTGCACCTTCGGTGTGCTCCGTCCGAGTGTGCACCCCTCTCGGGCCTCTGCTAGAGCCCCATGCCTCACGGAGCCCGGCACTGTTTTGGTTATTTTTCTTTACAACTTAACTTTTAAGCCTCCATGTGTTGGAGGAGTGAAGAGCAACACACACAGCCACACTCGTGGCTCAGGGTAAGCCTCGTCTTTTCCAGTCACGTGGAAACGGTCTCGTTGCTCTGATGATCTGCCTCCTCCTGGGAGGGAAGTTAGGATCCTCTGCTGGGGGAGGACAGGACGGGCCATTTGCTAAATTAAATTAGTGCTTTCCAGCAGGACAGCACAGTGTCTGGGTTTAATCACTGAGTTTGCATCACGTATTGCGTATCCAGGATTGTGCTGGGTGCTCTAGACACAGTTCCTAGGGCTTGCTTTTGAGTAGAGTCTAACTGGAGACATGGGGTGGGCTGGCAAGCATGGCCACACCACTGTGTGAGAAGCAAAAGCCACGGGGAACAGTGCGGGTCACTGTTACTGACCGCATTGAGAGAAAGCCTTCAGAGAAGAGTTGGTAATCACAGACACAGACGTGCCCAGCACAGGCTTTGGGCAGCCCTGGTTGTCAATCTCACTTCTCCAGGGCACCCCATCTGGAAGCTTCCTCCTCAGAGGATAATTTGAACTAGTGAGGCATCACTGGTGAAAAGCTTAGTGCAGGCCTGCCAGCACACTCTGCCTCAGCAGTACTATGCTGCTAACTCCTAGCTGTGGATGAGATGAGCCAGAGGCCTGTAGAAGTCTGCGGTCCTAGTTCACAGAGCTGTGGGAGAGACCAGGTGTTCTGATAAGAAATATATATATATATATATATATAGTATATATAGTATGTTTCATTTACTCGTATTACCACATTGATGCACAAAAACAGGTAATATAAAATGCATTCTAAAACCTGCAGCCGTGTTGGGATTTTTGGTTGTGTTTTTGTTTTTTGCACTGGGGATTGAACTCAGGACCTTGCGCTTGCCAGGCAGGTGTTTAAGCCTCTGAATTATGTCTCCGGCCAAGTTTTTTTTTTTTTTTTTTTTTAATGAAGAGAAATTGTCTTGATCCACACATAAGATTAGACACAGTTCTGTGACACCCGGAAAGGGAGACCATGGAGAAGCCAGACTTCTCCTGGGTGGGGTATTTCAGACCCTGTCTAAAGCTGTGTCCCTGTGAAACAATACATGAATGGCCGCTTTCCCCCGGTAGTACCAAAACTGCTGCTTTGCTTTTCTGGTAAGCAAGGGGGCTACTGTTGTATTTCTGTGGATTTGATTTGAGCTGACCAAAGTGGGGGCGTGAGAAGGGGAGGTGGAGGAGAAAGAGGAAGGGCATGCAGAAGGGTGGCAGGAGCAGAGAGCCCTGCTGGAGAGCTGTGCGGCCCAGGGGAGTGGAGGAGAGCAGAGGAAGCAGGGCCTCCCCTCAGTGCTTTTTATCTACAGAATTTATGGTAAAAGGCGTAAATGAAAAACTGGGTGGGTCTCAGTTGGACCAATCATTTGGGGAAGTTTTTAATAAACCCTTACACCAGACTCCAGAGACATCTGGGAAGCAAAAGGAGGACTGTGGGTGTGGCTGGAGCTGAGTTTCTAGGTGATGCCAGAAGATGGGTGCGAAGGAGGATCCTGTGCCCCGAATCGCTCAGGAGTGCTGGGAGGCAAACTGCAGCCTGCAGAAGAAGCCCACACTGCACACTGCAAACACTTGCTTCTGGAAATCCCGGCATTTGCGACGCACTCTTGCAGCCCTTGCGCCTGAGCCTCCGAAGGTCTCATTCTAAGCACAGTGACTTTCTTCTGATGGTCAGTTCTGCTGGTGTGTGTGTGTGTGTGTGTGTGTGTGTGTGTGTGTGTGAATTAGCTCATGCAGAATTGACCAGAGCAAAGCAACGCTGGCATAATGAGGAAATTCTGTTGGCTCTTATGTAATGTACCTAAAGCAAAGGGGCTGTAAGTGATGCAAGTGGGAGGGAAAGAGAGGAAAACCTTTAGCGTGCCTTCTGCAGCACCACCACAGCTCCTTATCTGTTGTATTTTTAAAGATTCTAAGTGGGGGCCAAGCCCTGCCTTCCCACCGAGCTTGCCAGGCTTCCAGTCCTTGGCTGGCTGCAGTGCCACCCAGGCCTACCTTTGTGGCAGCCTTGTGGACTCACACTTAAACATCAAACAGCATGGTGATATCCAGGACTGCCCTCTCCCTAGTTGGTGCATTTCTAAGATGACAGCCTCCAACAACATTGGTTACCAGAGCATGAGCCATTAATACACAACAGCGTGCACTGAGTGAAGAAGCAGACGCAGATGAATAGGTATGGTATGAGTCCATCTGTAGAAATGTCTAGAAAGCCAGTGTAGCATTAAAAATCAGAACAGCAATTACGGGTGGCCTAGGGGCAGAGATGTAGCTAGGTGCTCTGTGTCTTACCAGGTGTGTGATTTAGGCAGGAAGAGTTGCAAACCCATGTAGCTTAAGATTTGCACAGGATGCTGCATACAAACTGTACCCTAATAAAACTTTATTAATATCATAAAAATGGTGGCAGTATTGTAACAGGAGTACATTGGAAGGACCGATGGCCCCGACTTCCAGTTTTGATCTTTGTTTTCTAGAGGCAGAATTATCCAGAGACCCCAGTGAGCTGTGGGTGTGCTCACCCCACCTCCTCCCATCCAGGACATGCCACGCAGTCTCCGCTCTGAGGAGGACCACAGGCCGGAGTGCATCAACCACCGTGGCGGGAGCCAGGGGCCAGCAGCGATGCCTGGACTAGGGAGCAACAGCCCCGGTTTCGATCGCAAATTTCCACACTCACTCTGGCACAAGCTGTTTCATTTGTTCTGAGTCTTGCTTCCAGCTTTGTGAAATGAAGATAATCATTTTTACCTGGGAGGTCATTGCGAGGACCAGCACGGTTTTCTTCAGCACTGTGAAGCTGGCCCAAATTTCCGGGGTCTGGCAGACCAATTGCCTGCCCAGCCACATGTTTTCCTGGACTCCTAAGCACCCTGGCTGCCGTGGCTTTGTGCTCACTGGCGAGACCAGGGCTGAAGGCTGTTCCCCACCCTCGGACCTCCACTGGACAGCAAGTTCCTGCATGGTAAAGAACACAGGTGTTCTTGCCTAGCGGCATTTTGTACAGTATCTGGCCTATGGTCAGGAAGGAATGGGTGTGTGCTTGATGAGCAATGAGGGAAAGCTTATTGTAATTGATTTTTTTCTCACTTTGGCAAAGATGGGTAAAATCATAAAAGTATGTATTCTTTTCTTCTTTACTTCCAAATACACCACACACACACACACACACACACACACACACACCAGACTACCTTTTGGGGTCTTCTCTCCTGTGTCACCAGACACCAAATTTTGCTTGTCCTACAATATGCATCTGTGGAGAAAGATTAGAGAGAGGCTACACAGAGGGGAGGGTGTGCTTGGCCAAAGGGCAGATCTGTCTGGTAATGACGGCCTCAGAGAGATAAGCTTGCTCTTCGGAAGCCCAGCAGCCTGAGGCTTTGACACACTCATTAACAAATCTGCAGCCACCTTTGTTGGCCTGGAAGAACTTGTACACCGAGGGCACTCCAGGCTCCCTATCAGGGCTTTCCATCAGGCTCGTGTCGGGTTTATCTGTGTTATTCATGTGTTAAACTTGCACTCCTTTCCCTGAGAGGTTTCAGCAGCCTTATTTGTGCAACCACCTATCTTTTGGCAAGGTTTGCCTTGTCAGATGGGTGACCTGGCAGGGTATGGTTACTCTGCCGTCTCAGCTGCCTTCGCTTTCTGTCTTTTTTCTCCGCTTTCTGAAAGCACAATAGGAGAACCCATGGGACCATGTGGACGGGTGCCTCTGGCCCCCCGCCATCCTCTGGAGACTGTACTGGCATTAGCGTCTGGAAGTTCAAACCTTTAGACAAGAAGTCTGCTTACTTGTTTCTCCAACTTTTTGCTTTTTAACATAGACATTCGACTTCTTGACATATAGTGATGTTATGACCCAATAAGCCCATCGTAAATTGACAATATCATGAAGTTGAAACTGCTGAAGACTCCTTACTTACCAAGCATCACAGGGTGGGAACGCTGCTCTCTGGAGATCAGTAGGTTCCTCTCCAGGCTGCAAGGCCCACTGCAAACTGGGCTTGGAGAGACTGTCAGACCAGGTGCGGCCCTGTCCCAGTAGGGGAGATGTTCAAACCCACAGTAGAGCTTCTACTATATGTGCATTGCTTTTGTGTCATTGTAAAGCTGAAAAATCGTAAAAGTCACAGAAATTGCCAAAAAGGAGGAAGTGGAAGAAGAGGAACAGGTTTGGGTGATTCCCTGTGGCTTTCCCCCTTGCTTTCTTGTTCTTTACAGATACAGGGTGTGAAAATTATAAAACATTTCCAAGGGCAATGAAAGTACACAAAATGATGTCCCTTTCTATAATTAGGCCAACAGCCTAATAAATATATGGATGTGGGTAGATTATTTATAGAAAAAGGCATCACTTTATCACCCACCTTGTCTTTTTACCCAGAATCAAATTTCCTATGTCAGTCTCCATAACTGCCACAGTTCTATACACACACACACACACACAGACACACACACACACGTGTGCAAATGGCAGAAAATGTTTAAAACATGTGTTTTCAGAAATCAGAAATCATGGCCTTTTTGGAAACTTGTAGGAAGGCGTTAGTATAGTTCAATTGTGCGCCTCTGATTTCAGGCCTGGACTGCACTCCTGATTGTCCCTCAGTTGTCCTTGTTTGTGAACAATGTGTACCTCCAGGAGGCGGCAATAATTTTGCCTAGATGTCTCCAACTCTGATAATCAGTTCTTTGCATTGCTTCAAGTGCTTAATCCTCTTGTTTGGGAAGGTGAAAAGTCTGGTATTTGTCTTCAAGATGGCCTTTTGTCCCAGCATGCTGGACTAAACCTCAAGCCTTCCTGTGCGAGCTGTTAGGGCGAGGGATTTCTCGGAGGAGGACCGTCCCTGGAGGTTTTGGACAGGACGGGCAGTCTAGGTGGGCGGGAGCGCGGTCCTCCCCTAGGCTGGCACCCCAGTGGCCGGGAGTGGGCTGGCCGAGGCTCCTTCCCAAGGCGAGGCCTGGCTGCGTCGCCTCCCAACAGCATGGCCAGGAGCATAAATCAGAGCGAGCCTTGCTGGTCCTTGCTGCCTGTTTGAACAGGTCAGGTGCTGACGAAGCGGCTGTGGGGCGGGGGAGAGAAACCCTCGCGGCCTTCATTTTAGAGCCATCTCTTCTCTGCCATGCGCAGAGCCCTCCTCAGCTAAGGGGACTGCGGCATCTGAGGAAGCTCAAGGTTGCTGAGATGAGCTGAGAAAACCACCACAGGCTCTCCCGAGTCCTCGGAGACCATGGAAAGCTGGACAGAAGAGTGAATGTGGGAATAAATGTAGGACACCACCACCATTAGCAAGCTAACTTAATCCTCACAGCGATCCCACAAGGGCACTAACCACAGCTCTCCCTCTCTGTCTGCCTTTGTCTCTGTCTCCGTTTCTATCTCTTTCCTTTATGGTACAATGGACTGAACTCGGGATCTATGCACTAAGCTACATCCCCAGCCCCCTTTTTTTTCTCTTTTATTTTGACACAAGGTCTTGAAAATTGCTAAACTGCCCAGGCTGAGCTCTAACTTGCAGTTCTCCTGTATCAGTCTCCCAGAGTGCTGGTATTATAGGTGTGAACCACCAGTCTCTGGCCTTGAGCCCCCAACCTTGGCAAAGAAACCAAGGTTCATAAAATAGTTTGTTCAAGCTCACACATTTCGCCAGTGGCAGATTAGAACTCAGGACCAATTCTTCAAATGGAAACTCAGCAAAGAACTCTTATGGTCAGTATTCAACTGGATTCAAATTGGCATCAGAGTGAAAAAAACTAAATAAGCCATAATAAAAACTTAACCATAATAAAATATTTTTAATTAGTCTCCCAATAACATTTCAACATGTAGGCACCATGGGTCAGGATCCCTTCGGAGTGAGCACCCCGGCCCTGTAGCCTTCTGAGCACTGGCAAGTCCACGGCCTCAGGGAGGCTAAGGAGCTGGCAGGAGATCCGAGGGTCACAGCGTGCGGGGCCAGCCCTCATGGCAGCTCCTCAGCCGAGGAGCAAGCCTCTGCCTGCCCTTCCTCACAGTCTCTCTGCTCCTTCCCTCCCCACGCGGCTCTTGTTTCTCTCTGATTATCTTACATGTCCCTCTCTGTGTGGGGCGGTGGGGGGCATTCTTTACCTTTTTTCTCTCTGCTTTATCTCCTAATCTCCCTTCGTTACTATAGATGATTTGGAGTAAATCATGGCCTGAAGTTAGCCTGACAGGCACGGCACAGTGCAGGGTAACGGTCCATTGCCACCCTGGTCACACTGCTTCTCAGGCTGTGCCAGGATCACATGCCTGCCACCTCACAGCAGGGTGACCTGAAGAGCCAGAACCCCGGAGGGCCCAGAGCTGCGTCCCCTACTACTGACATTAGCCTCCCCCAGTGCAGCCCTAGGCTGACCCTTGCTTCATCTGCCAGTGACAGAAATCAGAGCACTCCCAGGGCATGGCTGGCACTCCTGAGGGCAACAACTGGCTACCGCTTTGGACAAGTGATTCTTCTGCTTTCCCCCAGCTTCTGCCCTACGGAGTGAAGTGTGTACGCTGGAGCTGATGCTGAGTGCTGGGTGTGGGCAGATGGGGCCTGAGGCAAGGCAGCCACTATGGATGAAGGACTTGGGGCAGAGAGCTGAGATGGGGCGGCTGTGAGGTTTAACCAAAGTGGGTTATAACTGCTGCTTACCACTTCAGGGAAGTCCTCCCTCATCCCAACACTTTCAGAGTTTAACTTCTGCTTTTGAAGATTTAATTCACATGCACACCTGTGTCATTTCACCTAGAGCTCTTGGTCACCCCTGCCAGCCACCCATGGCCCCGCTGTCTGTGGCATCATTGGGCACTGGCCCACTTGGAAGTCTCTCTGGTGGTTGAGGACACTCCCAAGGCTTCCAAGGGCAAATGTTCCATCTGGGACAGGCTGCTTGTGAACACCTGCCCTGATCTGAGGCGCCCCTCTGTGCCTGTGACGCCCTCCACAGGATGTGTCCGGATCTGTCCTTCCTGTGCCCACCTCTCTGTTCCCCATGGTTCCTGTGTCGACCTTGGCAGCCCCTCCCCCTCTGACCACTCTTCCCCTACACATCCCTCGTCACCTCTCACCAGGTTCCCCTTGTCACCTGCTCACCAAATGAGGTGTCCTTGGCGAGGCCATGGTTGATAATGGACCCTCTCTGCAGAAACACAGATTCAAAAGAACTCTGGAGGCGGGAGGTAGGAGACGGGAGGTCTCTGCTACATAGCACAGCAGAGACAAGGCTCTGAGCAGGGTCTGATCTCAGGGACACAGGGAGCTGAGGAGGCCAAGCCAGCCCAGCTCCAGGACACAGCCACCCCAAGGGGGCTTCAGAAACGCCTGCAGAGCAAGCCTGAGCTCTGAGAGGCTGCCGGCCCTGTGTAGTTCCAGGAGGCTGCATGTGGGCACCTCTCTTCCTTCGGCTACAGCCACTGCAGCCATGGCTACTCCTGCCCATCAGGCCCTGGGGCAAATGCAGACACAGCCTGCATCTCTCTGATCCCCGGACCCTCGGTGGTAGCTGTGATGCCTGGTGCTTAGTAGGCAGCATGCTGGTGTTCTTTCAGAAAACTAATACAGGGATTATATTAGCAGGCTTATCCGAACATTGTTCAAAAAAAAAAAAATATATATATATATATAGAGAGAGAGAGAGACAGATATAGATATATAGATATATATTTCCTTTCTTTCTTTCTTTCTTTCTTCCTTCCTTCCTTCCTTCCTTCCTTCCTTCCTTCCTTCCTTCCTTCCTTCCTTTCTTTCTTTCTTTCTTTCTTTCTTTCTTTCTTTCTTTCTTTCTTTCTTTCTTTCTTTCTTTCTTTCTTTCCAGTAGAGCAAGGAACAAAAAGGAAGCACCAGGACTGAAGGGTACTTCAAAGGCAGATGTCTTGGTGGGGCATTCCATTCTCTGACCTGCCCCTCCCTCCTGAGAATTAAAAAACAACCCCGGAGGAGGGAGACACACAGCGATCTTGGCCCAGGAGGGTAAGCTTCCGTGGAAGAGGTGTTCTGCTGCTGCAGCCAGGCAGGTCAGGCCGCCTTAAGCTGCTGTCCTGTCTGGGACTGTGGCTGACATGTCTCCCAGGTGAATATAAAAATACTCAAAGGACAGAGCTTCCGCTGCAGTTGCTTCTATCCCTGAAGTTTCCAGGCTGAACCAAGTAGCCTTCCCAGCTGCACACAACTGTGTGCAGAGGAGAGGAAACGCGGGGTAATACAGAACCTTTCTCCTTTCACTTTGACCAACTCCAGTGAAGTTTGGGCTTTTAAACCACATGCCGCAGACGTAAATCCTGAGCCTACAATGTCATGCAAGGAATACTGGCAAGGTACACAGAAGGCTGATGACAAAATGCTAATACAGAGGGGCTTCCGGGCTTGGGGCCCTGCCATGGGTGCCCCCAAATTCAATGCCCTGCCCCAGGATGTGCTTGCATTTTTTTTTTTTTTGTATTTTAGCATAAGAAAGGGCAGAATTAAATCTTCTTGTCCTCCCTGGATTTCTAATTGTACTGGCATGATTCTCTTAAGGTTCTCCCTGCAGGATTCAGGGTTTTCCCATTGGCGTGGGGCTCCTGGGAGCAGGTGGTTTCCTTAGAGCGTGTTGCAGCTGTGCGTGGTGGGAGAACCATCTCGAAGCAGAGACAAAGCAGAAACAGCCTGGCTGGGAGTGGGGCCGGGAGAGCTAGGGAAGGTCCCAGCCAGCAGCCAGACTCCGCGCAACCATGGCTGTGCCCTCTCTTTGTCAGGTCTTCTCCACCCGGGAAACGCTGTTTCCTGACCATCAGCAGAGGGAAGCGAGCACTAGGCCGGCTGCCTTGGGGCCAAGAAGCTGCTTTCAGGCTGGTTTGCCATTGCAGACTGGGGCTCTTCTTGAACAGTGGTTTCAGAGTTAAACTGCTTCCATATGTCCAGTGTGAGAATGGAGTTTGTAGCCTTTGGCAACCTCAGCTGAATCCAGCTGCAGCTGCTACCTGTGTGTTCTACTGTGTGTGTG
>PVKA01020448.1:0-40335 GCA_004027165.1 Ctenomys sociabilis | reverse complement strand
ACCTGAGTCTCATAATATTGCAGTACAGGTTCTCCTATGTCCTGAGTCTTCGCTGACCTTGAAAGGCTAGGTCCAAAATGTTGGCTGGCCTTGTGGCTCTTCTATTTCTTCAACTCTGACTTGGGATCTTAGGTTGTTAACCATCCAGAAGAAAAGCTGATTAGTATCCTGCAGCTTATGCCATTCACTTTGCCTTATTTGACTCAATTGATTTTACTTGTTATACATTTCCTTTTGTATTTCTGCTTTTCGCTTGTTATACTAGGAAGACTATACGATATTTACACATGTGTGTCTGGTTTATTTCACTTATCAGTATATGTTCAAGTGGCATCCACTTCAGTATAAATGCTTCAAACTTATCATTCTTAATAGCTGAGTAATACTCCATTATATAGAAATACCACATCTTTTTCAACCATTCTTCTTGTGAAGGAAATCAACCAACAACAAATGTTGGAGAGGTTGTGGGGAAAAGGGAACACTTCTCCACTGCTGGTGGGAATGCAGACTGGTACAACCATTGTGGAGGTCAGTGTGGAGACTCCTCAAAAGAGTAGGATTAGAAATCCCATTCAAGCCTGCTGTCCCCCTACTGGGAATTTTCCCAAAGGATCTGGATACATTGTATCATAGAGATATATGTGTACCTATGTTTATAGCAGCGCAATGTGTGATAGCAAAATCTTGGAAACAACCAAGATGTCCATCACATGAGGAATAGTTGAAAAAGGTGTGATATTTCTATATAATGGAGTACTACTCAGGTGTTAAGAATGATAAGTTTGAAGTATTTATACTGAAGTGGATGCCACTTGAACATATACTGATAAGTGAAATAAACCAGACACACATGTGTAAATATCGTATAGTCTCCCTAGTGTAAGAAGCGAAAAGCAGAAATACAAAAGGAAACATACAAGAAGTAAAATCAATTGAGTCAGATAAGGCAAAGTGAATGGCATATGCTGCAGGATACTAACTAGCTTTTCTTCTGGATGGTTAACAACCTAAGATCCCAAGTCAGAGTTGGAGAAATAGAAGAGCCACAAGGCCAGCCAACATTTTGGACCTAGCCTTTCAAGGTCAGCGAAGACTCAGGACATAGGAAAACCTGTACTGCAACATCATGAAACTCAGGTGAGCTCCAAATTTTCTGAACAAGGAGATTATGGAGCCACAGAGGAAAGAGATTGAAGTTCTATAGTGTGCCTGGGGAGAAAACTTTCTCTCAAGCTCTCACAGACAGCAAACTGGTCAAGCATTGGCCATGACTCATCCACATGGATGACACAGACAAAGGAACTACAGAATAATGTACAGTACTACAAGATAAACCCTGAGAGGACTTCACTGACCACAGAGGAAATATAAAGTTCATGTGTTGGTATATAAGTCTTGATCTATCTAGGTCTTAACCATCCAGAAGAAAAGTATAAAAATGAAGTATACATCGTGAGCCCATAATATTAAGCTGAGCTGTAAATGGATATGGTCGACAATTTCTTTGAATAACTCACTATTGTTGTAGAATGCTGGACTGTGTTGGATTGTGATGTCGAGTTCAAGCACTTAAGTTAGTTGAATGTCAATGGAGTGCCCACTTTTGACAGTTGTAGACGAAGGGGTGTAGAAAGAAAAAAATCATGATGTGTGTGTATAGACAGTACAGTTGGGATAGGTAATGCTGTGCTTCTACATAATCCTATGAGAGGCAAGATCTGCACTAATGGTGATTGGACAGGATATTATGTCGGCTTCTAGTACTACGATCATCCACTAGGAAAATAATTACTGAATTTTTGATATAATTCAGGTATAAAAAATAAGATAAGTAAGCAGCTACACTCTTAATTCACTGATAAGAGATATCTGCTAAAATAATATCCGTAAATATAATATCATGTATGCACCTTGTACAATACCAAACATAAAAACAGTTTGCAATGTATTAATTTATTGAATCTGTATTGTTAAGGTGTCTTAAAACTGTCTGATTGACATTTGTAGTTCAATAAAATAAAAAAATAAAAAAATATATTTTTTTAAAAAATTAAAGAAAGGAATAAATATATGAAAAAGTGCTCCACATCACTAGTCATCCCTGAAATGCAAATAAAAACAACACTGAGATGCCATCTCACTCCAGAAAGAATGACTATTATAAGGAAATCAACTAACAACAAATGTTGGAGAGGTTGTGGGGAAAAGGGAACACTTCTCCACTGCTGGTGGGAATGTAGACTGGTACAACCATTATGGAGGTCAGTGTGCAGACTTCTCAAAAGGGTAGGACTAGAAATCCCATTCAAGCCTGCTGTCCCCCTACTGGGAATTTTCCCAAAGGAACTGAAAACATTGTATCATAGTGATATCTGTGTATCTATGTTTATAGCAGTACAATGTGTGATAGCAAAATCTTGGAAACAACCAAGATGTCCATCACATGAAGAATGGTTGAAAAAGATGTGGTATTTCTGTATAATGGAGTATTACTCAGCTATAAGAATGATAAACTTGAAGGATTTATACTGAAGTGGATGCCACTTGAACATATACTGATAAGTGAAATAAACCAGACACACATGTGTAAATATCATATAGTCCCCCTAGTATAACAAGTGAAAAGCAGAAATACAAATGGAAATGTACAACTAAAAACAATTGAGTCAGATAAGGCAAAGTGAATGGCATATGCTGCAGGATACTAATCAGCTTTGCTTCTGGATGGTTAACAACCTAACTTCACAGATCAAAGTTGGAGAAATAGAAGAGCCACAAGGTCAGCCAACATTTTGGCCCTAGCCAAATGTGCAAGGGCTGGACTGGCACAGCAGGTGTGGGGATAGAACCCCAGACCCCTGCCCCTGCTTGCAGGAGCTTTAATCTGCTGAGCTACTTGGCTGGCCCTAAGTTTGCATTTTTCCATAATTTTATTGAAGAACAAATAGCAATGAGACAGTTTCAAATAAAATTACTAGGACAGATTCAATAATTAATACATTGCATATTGTTTTCTTAGTGGTTATTTGTTGTACAAGGTGCAGACATAATATTCTATTTACAAACACTATTAGAGCAGATCCCTCTATTCATTGAATTAAAAGAATGTAGCTGTATACTTATCTTTTTTAAAGATGAATTATAATACAGTTTCAATAATTAATAACTTTTACATTGTTATCTCCCTAGTGGTTATCCATAGTACAAGAAGCAGACAAGATATCCTGTCCAAACAGTATCAGTGCAAATTTTTCTTCTCATAGAATTACACCAAAGTACTGCACATTTATCCTAACTATTCTGTATGTACAAATACAGAATGGTCCTTCCTTTGTATCCCCTTTTTCTGTTTAGTCCTGTCAGAGATGGGTATTCTATTGGCATTCAATTATTATAGATGCTTGAATTCAATAAAACACTCCAGTGCAGTCCAGCAGTCCACAATAGTAGTGGGTTATCCACAGAAGCTATTGACTTGAGCCTTTTACAGCTCAGCATATTAATATGGCTTTACTTTATCCACCTTGTTTGTATACTTTTCTGCTGGATGGTTAAGAACAAGATAAATGAAGACTTACATAACAAAAAATGTAGCTTTTGTATCTGATAAGGTCAGGCAAGTCCCCTCAGGGTTTATCCTGTAACCCTGTACCGCACCTTGTAGATGTTTTGTCAGTGTCAGCCATGTGGATGAGTCACGGCTATTGCCTGACCAATTTGCTCTCTGTGAGATCCTGAGGGAAAGTTTTCTCTCCTGTGTGGTTCCCCTTACACACACTATAGATCATCAATTGCATTCCTCTGTGGCTCCATAATCTCCTTGATCAGAAAATCTGGGGCACAACTGAGTTCCATGATGTTACAGTACAGGTTCTCCTATGTCCTGAGTCTTCACTAACATTGAAAGGCTGGCGCCACAATGTTGGCTGACCATACAGCTCTTCCATTTCTCCAATTTTTGATCTGCAAACTTAGGTTCTTAACCATCCAGAAGAGAAGCTGATTATTATCCTGAAACATATGCAGTTTGGTTTACTCTATCTGTCTAAATCTCAAACATCTTAGGTATAACATAGAACAGATATTTTCCATCAAATATTGATGTATCTAATTTTAAGTCCTTATAGAATATGAGGAAAAAATTTTTAAAAAATAGTATTGTACACATATTATTACACAGAAATTTGGAAATCTAACCATATACAGCCTTGCAGCAGAACAGTCCTATAACATATTTTTTCTTGTGTTTTTTTTTCATTATAGTGATATATGTGTACCTATGTTTATAGCAGCACAATTTGTGATAGCCAAATCTTGGAAACAACCAAGATGTCCATCACATGAAGAATGGTTGAAAAGATGTGGTATTTTTATACAATGGAGTATTATTCAGCAATAAAGAATGATAAACTTAAAGCATTTATATTTAAGTGGATGCCACTCAAAGATATACTCATAAGTAAAATAAACCAGACCCACATATGTAAATATTACGTTGTCTCCCTAGTATAAGAACTCAAAAGAAGAAATACAAATAGAAGGGTATAACACAACTAAAAGGAAAGCAAGAACTTGAGGATTAGACAACAAAAAGAGGGGAAGGAGAAAAGCTAGGAAACATGACAGGGCAAAGCCATACATTTATATGTACAAGATGGGCAAGGCAGTGATCCTGAGAACTATCAGCAGGTTGTTGAAACTAGCAGTTACTCAGTCAGATTCTCACCCTGACTAACTATGTATGCTGATACCTGTGAACTGTGCGACTGCACTGAAGATAGCAATGTGTAATAGTGGGGTCATGCTTGGAATGCCTGTCATTCTGGTCTTCTAAATACGTACTAGTTTTCATGATATACCAATTATGGCTAGACTGTATCTCAAGTAAGTGTTTGGGTTTTTTTGCTTTGCTTTATGTTTGTTTTTTTTTAAAGAATAATAAATGAAGAAAAGAGAAGAAATAAAAAATGTCACAGTACTACCCTGCTACAATGCTGTATGCAGTTAGACTTCTAATTACTGTGTAAAAATATGTAACTGTTTATTCATATTTTTATTATTTTTTATTTTTTAATTCATTTTCCATATTCAATAGGGACTTAAAGTTTAACACATCAGTACTTCATGGAAAATACATGCTCCACCATATGCCTAAGATGTTTGATACTCAGACAGATAGTGAGGTTAAACAACCTGCATATGTTTTAGGGCAATAATGAGCTTCTCTTCTGGAGAGTTAACAACCTATGTTCGTAGACCAAAAATTATAAAAAAAGAAGGGCTGCAAGGACAGTCAACATTTTGGCCCTAGTCTTTCAAGGTCAGTGAGTACTCAGGACATAGGAGAACCTATACTGTAACATCATGTGACTCAGTTGTGTCCCAAATTTTCTGATCAAGGAGATTATGGAGACACAGAGGAAAGTGATCAGTGATGTAGTGTGTGCCTAAAGAGAGTCATGTAGAGAGAAAATATTCTCTCAGGCTTTCACAGAGAGCAAATTGGTCAAGCAATGGCCATGACTCATCCACAAGGCTGACACTGACAAAGGATCTACAAAGTACAGTACAGGATTTCGGTATAAGTCAGTCCCAAGGGAACTTGACTGACCTTGTCAGATACAAAAGTTACATTTATTGTTATATAGGCCTTGCTTTATCTTGGTCTTAACCATCCAGCAGAAAGGCACAGAAATAAGGTATATATAGTAAAGTCATATTAATATGCTGAGCTGTGAAAGGCTCAAATCATCAGATTCAAACATTACCAGTCCTATGGATAACCCACTACTATTGTGGACCACTGGACTATATTGGAATATTTTGCTGAATTCATACACCTACAATATTTGGATGGCAATGAAATACCCAACTCTGACAAAACTAAAGAAAAAAAGGTGATATAAATAAATGACTGTTTTGTATCTGCATATACAAAATAGTTGAGATAGATATATAACTACTTTATCTTAATTCAATAAGAAGAAAGATATGTACTAATAGTGTTTGGACAGGATATCATGTCTGCATCCTGTGCTGTGAATGACTACTACAAAGACAACAATATGCAATGTATTAATTGTTACATCTGTCCTACCAATCTGTTTTGAAGCTGTCTCACTGCAATTTTTTCTCAATAAAATTAATTTAAAAAATCAAACAAATGCACAATCATATATACACGCAATGCACACCCACAGGGCCCATTCCTTCTCCTGCAGTGAGTACTCCCTTTCCTGCTAAGACAAGCCATTGCTTCTCCCACTCTAACCCCCACTGTTACTCCCACAAGCCATCAAGCCATGGTCTTCATTAGGATTTTTTTTTTTTTTTTTTTTTTTTTTTTGTGGAACCAGGAATTGGACTCAGGCCCTTGCACTTGCCAGGGAAGCACTTATCCCACTGAGCCATCTCCCCAGCCCAAATGAATTTTGCAATTTTTTTTTTTTTTTTTTTTTTTTTTTTTTGTAGAACTGGGGATTGAACTCAGCCCTTGTGCTTGCCAAGGAAGTGCTTATTACACTGAGCCACCTCCCTAGCCCCCAAGCCACGGTCTTCAATCACTGAGCAAAGACCATGGCATGGATGGACACCAGAGAGTTGCCACCATGAGGTGAGGAAAATGTCAGCCTGTGGCTCTCAAGCACCCCAGTTTGACAAGGAGCTGGAAAGGCAGGAATAGGGCCTATGGCTGCTGTCCCTTTCTGAAAGGGGCCTGACCTCATAGGCACACTAGGGGATGGGGAGATAGCTCCATGGAATAAGTGCTTGCCTGGCACACTAGGCCCCAGGGACACTTGGTAGAAACCTCGCGTGTTATTCCCCTGGTTGTGCACACAGCAGTGCATGCTTCTCTTGGAGAAGCCGCCAACCACCCAGGCTCCACCAGCTGGGCATTGTCCTGGCATCACTGCCCCTCATGCAACTTTGTCACCTCAAGCTATGGTCTCTTCCTCTTTCCACTCCCACCTATGTGACACCTGCCAATGAGGACTTATAGGTCATGTGTCTGTGCCAGATGGAGCTGAGTACTTAGACCTCACTCACAGATTCTATGCCACTACTAACCCGATGAGACAGCCTCATTTTACATCCACACTAGAGATGCAAAACTTTGGGCAAGAGAAATCAAAGAAATCATCTCAAAAACCAGTTTTGTTTTCTTGCACCAGTGAAGACAAGCTGTCCCAGTGTAAGCCAACAGTTCCACGGATTTCTTCCTCCCCATTCCAACAGAGAAAAGTAAATGACATTTGCCAAGCAACCAGCTTCACACCCCTGTTTATCCTGGCTGATGGGGGTAAGCAGCCTGGGTGTTCCCCATTGTAATCAGAGATGGATGTGAATTCAGATTAGCTGACCAGCTCCCAGGGATGCTACAGCCTCCTCCAAGGGGGTCTTAGGAGCCCTGCTCTCTTTTATCCTCCTTGCCTACAGCTGCCTTAGGCATTTTTCTTTTGAAAGCCCAGTCTGCTCCCAAAAGTTATGCCTTAATTCAGCATAAGGAAGGAGGGATATGTGCAACATTCTGCAGTGCAAGCTTCAGCTGGCGTGCAATTTAGAGAATGCTTATTGCAATAACACACCAAGATATGTTTCGTCAAGGATGTTTGACAGGCAATCTCTGGAGGCCATCTTCCTGCATCACTTTTCCAGCAAAAAACACTGTATTTATGTCTTTATTCTAGCAGAGGAAGATTTACTTTCTTAATAATGGAAATCGTGATCCGGCCGGGTTCTGTTGCCTGCTGGAGTTAATGTTTGTGTTTGTGGTGCCATTCCATTGTGAGAGAGTTTAATTGACAACTTGAGATTTACTATAGCACAGCCATGAAACATCTGGGAAACTTGAGAGATGCACATTTTTATAGCCTTAAGGCTACTCTCAATTTGATAAGCATAAGATATGGATAATTTAAATGTTTAAGCATTTAATTACCAGTAAATGGGAGATGTTTTCCTTTATGTTGTGCAGTTTATTCTTTCATAAGTTTTCATTTAAGCATCGGGTGACGGAAGCCAACTTTCTGTCTTTCAGTCTGCCTCAGCTGTCATCCTTTCTCCAAAGGCAGCAGAGGATGTGCTCCAGAGAAGCCTGGCCAAGGTCCACAGCAGACCCCAACCTCTGCTTCCAAAGCTTTAAGCAAGACCCTCGTGGCCTGGAACATCTACCAGTCCCAGAGGGGCCTCTGCGAGCATCCGTGTTAGCAGAGCAATTGCCTTTGCTCTGGTTCCTCTCTGTCTTGGAGGCTTCTCATATCTTGCCCCTCGAGCTTGAGAGTGAAAATAGTGTGACAAAAATTCTCGAGGCTGCTGCCAGTAGCTCAGAGACAACCAAGCACAGACGGGAGACCAGCACCCCCAGGGTCTCAGGAAGAAATTTAGCCTTCTCCTGGCTCCGCACAGGCCTGGGCTTTTCACTTAATCCATCAAGACATAAAAGTCAATTAAAACACAAATTTTTTTTTTTTTTTTTTTTTTTTTTTTTTGTCTTTTTTTGAGGCAGGGTCTCACTATGCAGCTCAGGCCAGATATAAATGTATGGCTAGTTAGACAAATATACTTTTGGGGGAGCAGGAAAAGTGTCAATTTATTAATTTACAAAAGGTCTCTTGGAAACATGTGTCACTTATCCTAGAGTCCTCAGACGGCTTGGAGAACAATGAGTGTGTTGTCTCAGGGCTCAATTAGAAATAACTAGTTGAGCATGGTGCTGTGCACTTATAATGCCAACATTCAGGAGGCTGAGACAGGAGGATCCCTGAGAGTTCCAGGCCAACCTGAACTACATAGCAAGACCTGTCTCAGAAACTCTGAGCTCTGGGATCAGTTGTTTTGTGTGTCTTCCTCCTGTCATCTTCAGTCCACCTGAGTCACTCACCAGAGCAGCCTGTGTTGCAGGAAAGCCCTGCATGGGCCTCCACAGGGCACTGGCCACCCACTGGGCCACCTAGCTTCTCTGCATAAATGGGGTACTACAGGGGCAGCACTGGAGCTGGCATGCCCAGCACCCCAAGAAGGGTGTCCTGGCAGCAGCTAAAGCACGACTCTGTGTCCTCCCCCACTGGCACCTAGGCCAGACCCGCAGGTAAGGTAGGCAGATGGCGAGCTACGAGGAGAGCAGCATGTGGCCCGTGTGGGCCAGGGCCACAAGGTGGGTGTCAGGCTGTGGCCCCTCCCAGTGGCTGAGGGTGGACCAGCGAAGGCCTGGGCTTTAGCCTTGGCCTTGACCCCAGTCTCAGCCTCCATCTCCTCGGTAGACAAACATATATTTAGAGAGGTTTTGTCCTCTCTTGTTTTACAAAAAAAGAACATGACAAGCAGGGTTTTTTCAAGACTTGTTTCCCCCTCACAAACACACACAAGCCCTTGGCTGTGTTTCATTCACAGTGTTCGCTGGCTAATCCTCATGTTTGTGCCAAGCTCCGCCTGAGCACTGGTGCCAAGGGTTCTGCCTCCATGGGCAACATCCAGCTGACATCCTGAGCCCGATGCCTTCTACAGTCAATAGTTTTCATTGGGTAATGTACATTCCCAGAGGCATTTATTGGGCCACAGAATATATGTATTTTTAATGCAAACAGTTGTTACAAGATGAAGCACACTCCCAGCAGCCTCCAGCGCAGTGCTCAAGTCAGCCTCTACCAACTCCAGGCATCCCTGATACTGGATTCTACATGAGGAGAGGGTTTTAAGGCTCCAAATCCAGCATAAGTATCTGGTCACCATATCCCTCAGTTACTGCAGAGCCTAAGCCTCCAGACAGCTTCTTACTCTCGCTACTGTAATCTGTGCTATGATGGCTTCTCCACTCTGCACTTGGAGCTTTCCCTGTGGATGCCCTCTGATGGGGTCTATGCCAGGCCAACCCTCCCTGGCCTTCCTAGCAGGAGCTGTCTGGTGCTGCACACTTGACTCCCCCTATGGCTAGGGCCCCAGTCATCTACCACCCTGCCATCTGATTGTGACACTGAGCTTCAAGGGCTCTTGGTCAGTAGGTCAGGTACAAGCAGATAAGCCAGGTGTTGAAAGATGAGAAGGGAAAAGCCTGCGGACAAGGACAACCCATGGGGAGAAAAGGCCGGGTAACCCAGGCAGGGGGCGGGAAAGGAAGGTGCAGAGGCGTGGCCCAGCAGTTCCCTCTGTCTGCAAGGTGCAGAAGCCCTCGAGGAGGTGGGAGTTGCTCTGCCACTACGGGTGCCTGGCCAGCAGAGAGGGCTGCTCGGGTGCTCCTAGTATAACTTCCGGCCAAAGACTCCACACACCACAGGAATCCCAGCCTAGCCAAGACTTTTAATATATGGGCCTAAATGTTTCAGGTACTTTGAAATAAGGTCACTTGTACCCTAGAAAGTCAACTTTTAAACAGGATACCCAGAACCCTAGGAAGTCAACGAAGAACAAGCACAGGCAGCTCGGGGAACAAGGAGGCCAGTGTGTGCCACTACTCTGACTCAGCCACAACCAAGAGGGGCTTCCTGTGGCAACACTGAGTCCCACAAAAATTCCTAAGGAAACCACTCGGCAGCATGACAGAGTCAGATCTATGATTCAGGCCACCGGGGGAGACCTGGTCCTGATCCAAACTCCAGATCAGTGCCCATTTAGGGCATGTGGCTGGGAAGCAGCTGTCGGGGTGGGAGTGAAGCATGCAGAACACCGTGGTTAGGCACGGGTTTTTCAAACATGTGCTGTTAGGGACACAGATGGACCAATGAAGGCAGAGATGGTAGAAGGATGGGCTGTGTTCAGCCTGCACATTCAACCTACTAGGAGGCACCAAGGCCTCCCTTTGTCAGGGTAAACATCTCAGCTGCATCCAAAAAGAGGGGACTAGAAGCCACCTGGGCCTCCAGATCCTCATCTGAAGCACACTAGGGATGACACACAGGCTCCTCCCCAGGAATAGCAAGAACATGCCACATGCTGGGCCTCCACCTCTTTACTCACCACAAGGGCCTCCCATACTCACCCACTCCGATGTCCAGGCACCTGAGACAAGCTGATATTTCCTCCTTACTCTAAGATTAAAAAGCATGTTGTCTGATTCTAAAATATTTTCCATCTATTAAATGTAAACATCCACACAAAGCGTGTTTCCTTCAAGCCCTCAGTGAGCTCTGTGAATACTGAGTAGCATCATAAAAATAGAGTAATTCTACATTCAAACCAACAGAAAAGGCAGGAAAATCTGAGTAGAGTTCTTGTTCTATGCAGGTTGGTAGTTCCCACTAAGCAAGAAAGAACCAAGGGTAGGTTTCTTAGTTTGAATTTCAAATCATAAGACAAAAAAAACAGCTCTTCTACATTTTGTGATTCATTTTGGCTTTACTGTGGCAAATGCTACGGAGGGTAAAACAGCAATGCTAACCAGCTACTGCTGGCCAGGTGCACACCTGCAATCCCAGCACTTTCAAGGCTGAGGCAGGAAAGAGCTGGCCAGATAGCTCAGTGGACTAAAGCTTCTGCTTAGGCAGAGTACAGTGGCTGGGTTTGATCCTCGGTGTGTCATTCCAGTCCCATCCCTAGGGTGCACTGAGGAGGTGTCTGAGACTGGGCATGGTAGCATGTACCTGAAATCCCAGCACTTGGGAGGCTGAAAACAGGAAAGCTGCTATGAGTCCAATGTACATAGTAAAATCCTGTAGACCCTGTGCTAAATACACATACAAAAAGAAAGGCTGAGGCAGGAGGATTGCCACATGTTCAAGGCCAACCTGGACTTTCTGGTCAGTCCAAGGCCAGCCTGAACTGCATAACAAGATTCTATGTCAATCAATCATCAACCCACCCATAAAGCAAGCCCTATGATGCCAAAGCTGATATGTTGTGCTTTAGGTGATAGAGCCAGGCATCCAGCCAACAATGATCCAGAGATGCTCTGCAGTATGGTTTATCTTGTCATCAGCTTGATTGGACTGAGACACACATAGGATATTAGTAAGGAACATTTCTGGTTGTGTCTGCAAGGGGATTTCCAGGGACCACTGGCATATGGAACATTAAGCTGAGGGCAGAGACCCACCCTAAACATGTGACACCATCCAGGAGAATGGGACTCAGAGGAAGCAAGAGAGAAAGACAAAGCCTGCCAAAACAGGCTTTCTCTCTGGTTCCCTGATAAACGAGCAAGCAGCCTTCTCCACCACGCTCTTCTGCCACAATGTTTCTGCCCAAAAGCCATGGACCCAGCTGGGCATGAACTACAACCTCTGAAATCAGGAGCCAAACAGGCTTTTCATCTTTCAAGTTATTATTCTTAGGCATTGCATTACTGTGATAGAAAGCTAACACCCCAGCCCTGGGTCACTGGGCAGAGGTGAGACCATAGGGCTCACTGGTCCAGGAGGACTGGGAGGGTCCCATACCCTGGTTCCTGAAGCACTTCTTTTGCTGAGCACCGGTCACACTCACCTCAAGTTCCCCTGTGATGCTTTCTATAGAAGCCATGTGGAGGAGGGATGGAGAAACGGGCCAAGCACTGGGGTTGGGCTCCAACTCCAGAACCGAGCAGGCTGCAGGAACAGAAGCAGGAGGTAGTTCCTACTACTGACCAGTGCATGGCCAGAGGATGACCCCATAAAACCTCCACAGACCCAGCTGCAGAGGTGGAGAATAGACTGTATCAGCACCCCTCCTCTCTGGGACCTCACCCAGATGGGCCTGCGCTGGGCTGCTCCCGCACAGGCCTCTGCTTCATGTGCTGTCTCCTCCTTAGTATTGTCTGTCAGAGCCAGTGGCTCTCCTGTGAGGTGAAGGAATGCAAGTCATGTGCTTTCAGAATGCACATTCACAAGTCCACCAGCTGAGCACGTGGATCTGTGGCCTCTTCACCTCTTCAACTTGCTGAGGTAACTCAGTATCTGATGCCAGGTGCCAACTGCAGGCAAAAGGTCATCCATTTGGACTGAGACTGCAATGGGCTGAGGTGCAAAGCCACCTCCCCTCAGCCTCTAAGGACAGCAGGTGAAGTCTGTGATATCTCTTTCCAGGAGAGCCCATCCCTAGCAGTAGCATGGGGACCACAGGAAGCCAGGGGGCTCCTTGCATTCCTGTGCATCCCAGGACATGGGGACTCCTGCACCTTCTTTTCTCATCTGGCACCTGGACAGATAGGTCCAGGGACCATGTTGAATGAGAGGTCTACTTACAACAGGAAAAAAGCTCTACACCTTTATGAAGCACATGCCACACACAAATGCACAAAACCACAGGGAGGCTCAATCAGAAATGTGTCTTATGTATGTGAGAAAATGAGGGGGAGGAGGCAGCTACCACTTATTCCAGACAAAAATGCAAAGCATGGAGCTGAGCAGTGTTCCTGGAGTGAAGGAGACAAAGGCCAGAGGGGAAAAACTCCGAGGCCATCCCTCCTCAGCCTTGCTGGAACCAAGCTACCATGTAGGGTCCGGTTGCTTGAGCCTTCCCCACCCCTAGACCTGTGCTGGAACAAACAGAAGGATCATTGTTTGTGGCTGCACTCAGAGCCCCACTGGCCCTGCCTGGAGAGTATATGACATGCAAGACAGCTCAGAACATAGCCTGGTTCTGGGAGATTCCCCAAGATGACACCTAGATTTGAGCCATGGCAGCTAGAAAGAGCACACATTCATGTCATCTCCAGTGGGAAACCAAAGTCAAGCCCTGCTGGTTGAGAACCCCAGGTGCTAGCTGGGTATTTCTGGTCTTCGGCAGCCTTGGAACCCTTGGATAAGGGGCTAGGTCTCCCACATTCCCACTCTTGATCTGCCCTGTTCCCTCCTGAGCTCTGCCTTTGGGTCTCACAAAGCTCCCCTGAGAGCCCCTTATACCAGCTTTCCAGGCTGAGTGTCCAAGGCTGTCCACTCCCTTACGTAGAAGTCACAGAGCTGGAGGGTCTGACTGGCCAGGCAATCTCCACACCAAGCTGGAAGTCAGAGACAACTGCCTCTCCTGGGACTGGCCACCCTCCACCAGCTGCCATTAACTCACTTCTGTGACCAAGAGGTCCTAGCATGGTCCCAACCCCCACAGAAGCAGCGAAAGGGTGGTATGTGGGCAACTCCACACATTAACATGCTCACTCAAGCCGAGTTAGCCAATGAAAATGAAAATCAGGGAGGACCAGCCTCCCAGGCCAACCTCACTGCCCACCACGGGGTATCTGGCTTCAGCTTGATCTCATGTGCCACCCTTAAACAGGTGCTCAAGGGAACTAGCAGGTGCCACGCCCACCAGAGTTACCAGCCAGGTGCTAGGGGCCATGGGAGGCAGATGCCATTGTCCAGCTATTCTCTGTTACTATTGAATCACTCACTGGAGAACAGCCCTCCAGGGACTCCCAGCCCAGGAGCCCAGCCTGCTTTGTGAGATCCCAGGAGCTATCTCAGGTTGCCTCCAAGATCATCTGCCTGGAAATCCTAGGAGGGATTTTAGCACCTTTGTCTAGCTCAGTAGCAACTCTACTCAACCACCTAAGTGGCTTGAGGCCCTGGGACAGTTTAGAGCCAGAGGGAAAGGAGCCCTTGATTTGACACACTGGCTGGTATTCCTCTGGGAAGTATTAGTTCTGTGTAATCCTGTCAAAGGCAACCAGGAGAAGCTCAGGAAGAGGCATGTTTCTGCAACCAGCCCATCATAACGTTTTTATCACAGGAAGGATGCTGACCTCATCCCCCTGGAATGCCTGCCTGCCACACACCCTGGCCTGATGTGTCCCATCTACGATTCAGGAAGAAGGAATGAATACTGACACAGTGCTTCTGTCTGCTGACCTGGTGATGCTATGTCCAGAGAACTGAGAGCTGCTGCAGCAAGGTGCTGAGCTGGAGCATCCCAGGCCCCTGGAGCTTAGGACCCCTCTCCTTCCCTAGGCTGGCTTCTCTAAGGGACTTGCTCTCAGAATAGTAAGAAGTGACTAAAAGCTTCAAGAAATCACACAACACACACACAAAGAAAAACAGGGAGCTGGAAGTACTGACATGACATCAAAATTGTTAACAGCAACTGTGGAACCTGAAGACAGTGAAGCTATACCTTCACTGCCAACCTAAATTTCCAACAAATAATTCAACAAACAAATGCTCAACAAGTGATTGCCAGACTAGCTCTATGCCAGCCTAACTGCAATATGGACATAAGGATAGGAGAATAACAATTACACACATATACACACATACACACACACACATCACATACACACACCCCCCCCACACACACACACAGCATCACCAACTCACCTGCCATACATCTTTCTCAAGAAGCTCCTAGAAGATAAGATCCATCAAAATTAGAGCCAAAGCCACAGACAGAAAAACAGAGAGGCTGAGACATAGAAACAGAGAGGGGATCCAGGAAACAAGTGACTCAACACAGCAGAGAGAACAAAAGGATGTCCCAAGAAGATGGTGGGAAGAAAAGCTCCCAGGCAACAGCTATGTGTGTAAGAGCAACAGCAAAGTTGGACCAGGAGCCCCCAGAACACAGAAAGGTGAAGACAAAATAAAAATCACATCAAGGTCCTGCCAATATATGTAAAAGAAATCAGAATACAAAAGTGTTTGTTCCCTGGGACAAGAGGGCAGGGGCTGAGAAGGGAGCTGAGATTTTGTTTGTACTTAGAGTACTTACTTAGAGTACTACTAACCTTTTCCAAATATGTGCTTGAAGTACTTTGATTAAAATAAAAATATAATTTAAAAGGTAAAATGAATGGCTGGGGATGTAGCTCAATACTAAAGCATATGCTAGTATGTGCAGTATCCTGGGTTCAATCCCTAGTGCCCCATATACACAAAAAAGGAATAAAATGAATATCACCAAGACTTACCTATTAGGATCTATAAGAATCTACAACACTGCAGTAGTGTTTATCAATCTCTAAAACACAATCTAAATATTTCAAGCAAAAATGTAGTCCTGTGAATTTCACAACACCCTGGCTGCAGGGAGAAGAGTGGCCCCCGAAAACCATCACAAGCTTAAATACACTCATCATGTGTAGGAGAATTTCAGAATCACTTAGATACCAGGGACAAGGAGGAATGAGCCGTACACGCCCAGAGAGCTTCCCTTTCTCTGTGCCTCCACCCTGCCACACTGTCTTCTTCCCAGGCTGGCCACAGGTAGGAGCCACAGCATCTGCAGATGACCAAGCATGATTGTCGCACACCACACACCCCAGGAGCCAACCAAGGAGTAAGACCAGGAGTAAGTAGCCCCATCCCACCAAGCACTTTGTATTATTGGTTGTTACACAGCCAGCATTCTCCAAGTCGATTACACAGCCTTGTCGCAGATGCATGGCGACAATTGCGCCCGGTACAGTATAAACTGCTGTTCTTGATATAGCACCCTCCTACCCCAGCAGTCCCAAAAACGCCCCACCCCCGGAAACCCTGGGAAGAGTGTGTGAAGGTGAATCTGCCCAACGACGACAAGCATGCTTTCAAGCTGGAGCGCTCGGGCAGTTTAAATATCCGCTGCACACGCAGCTGTGGTGTCCACATCTGCGCGGCCTTCGAAGCGAGCTTTATAACTCCTTGGGTATTTTCCCGAATTCTCCATTTCTCGCAGTTTTTAGCATTCTCCATTTGTTACAGTTTACAGTCAAGTCAATGCATGACTTGTGCAACTAAAAATTATTTGCAGAAATGGGTTCAGCTGTTGAGAGGTCATCCTGTGTAAGGTAACATGTAAAGTCCTGAGCCTGGAGCTTGTCCCGCGCTAGAGAACTCAGCCTCGGCCCAGGCAAGAGGAGATCACTGCCCTCCCCACTGAGGGTAAGAGAGGGTCCTTTGCCAGCGTCCCAGAGCCCTGCGGAGCGGCTGCACCAAGTACTCCAGGTCCCCGGGGGAGCCGGGCCTGATCCAGACAGAAGTCCACCCTGCCCGCCTTACGCGGGAGCTTCTCAGGGACCTTTCTCGGCCTTCCCAGGACTCCGGGCGCTCCGCGGGGACCCACCTTTAATCTCCAGCCTTTGAGGAATCGAAGCAGCTGCGGGCTTCACCGAGCGGCCCCATCCGCGACCCGGCACTGCCCTCTATCGCCCGCGGGGTGAACTGCGCCGCAGCTCCCGGGGCCAGCAGCAACCTGGCGCGGCCTCCGGACACTGTAGGGCCACTCCCTCGCCCTGCCTGAACCCAAAACTGGCCGGCGCCCCCTCCCTCCACCCCATGCCCCTCAGGAGCCTACCCTCCTGGGAGGCCGAGGTGGACTGAGGCTGTGGCATCTGTTCCCCTGCAGGTGATACGGAGCCCACGGATTTTCCACTCGCTCCCCTGCCCCCTCCCCTTGGACTTCCCAAACAGAGATGATTCTAATCAGTGGATTTGTTAATTGGCTACTTGATGAGTTGACGCGTACCTTCTGTCCTTCCTCAGCCACACAGCACAGGGACAGCAACCTTCATTTTTCTGGGTCTCTGGATGAATCTGCCTCCTCCGGGATGTGACACTGAAGAAGGTATGAGTTTTATTTCCAACAAAACGCAAGACACCAGTAAGGCCTTCCATGGACCCAGTCATTGCAGTACTTTGAATGAAACCTAAAGGGCAGTTATGAAATATTCACCTCACTTTACTGGAGAACGCAACCGTCTGGATTGGTATTAGTTGCTACAAACGGGAATTTTGGGTTCTGCCACGCGGACTGATTAAACTCTGTTAGTGTGCTGTATTGTGCAGTTGGCAGAAACAGGATAAGCTTTTATGTCTATTTCTGTAAAGAGTTGCCCTAATATCTTAAATGAAATATATCATTCACAGAACTTCATGTAGAAAATGAAAAAAAAAAAAACTTTAAAAGATAAGTTAGGAGTGTCACTTAGTGGTAGAGTACTTGTGGCATGAGCAAAATAGTGGTGAATGTTTAAGTTTTTTAAATGCATTACAGTAAAAGATGCATTAGCATTTATCTCCCTCAAATACTCCCCATTTTCTTGAACATACTTATCCCATAATCTTGCCACATTCAGAAGCAATATGGAAGTCCTGTCCCATGAGTGTCTTTACAAGGTGTGGTACATTGACAACTTGTTACACCCATCTGAACTGAACCAGCATGGTACTGGGGGTAGGAGGCCCGGCTGAGGTACTGTGATGGGCTCTAGGTCTTCAGCTGGACTCACACAGAGCATTACCATGGGATCCAGGTCCTCAACTGGGGTCTTTGGTCTTTAGTGTGTGGACAGATTTTTCTGTACTCTTTGTATATGATTCTTTGCATGACTATTATAAATAATCTTATAAAATATGTGTCCTGTATTGTATTGCTCCTTGCAAAACCCCAAACTATGACAGAAGGAATGATTTTTTAATCATACAGTGAATGGCAATGTGTCTTTTAATATATATTTTCATTTAAATATCTATATACTCAAAATAGGATAGATATACAACTGCATTCTCTTAATTCAATGAATAGAGATATTTGTTCTAATAGTGTTTGTGGACAGGACATCATGTGGCATCTTGTGCAATGGATAAACACTCAGACAACAATATGCAAAGTATTTATTGAAACTGTGCTAGTAATTGATTTAGAAACTGTCTCATTGCTATTTGTTTCTCAATAATTTTTTTAAAAATAAATAAATTATGGTATGGGGAGATAGCTCATGAATCTAAGCACCTGTCTGGCAAGCACAAACACCCAGGTTCAATCCTTGGTATCACATGCCAGGCCAGCTCCAGAACCCTGGGCACACAGTGATATCCACCAAAACCAGGCATGGTGATGCACACCTGTAATTCCAGCACTGGGGAGGCTAAGACAGGAGGATCACTATAACTCCAAGCTGTGTATTAAGATCCTGTACCAAATAAATTTTTTTAAAAAAAGAAACTCATATTATAGAATATAATATATAGAATTTATAGAATTTTTATATAGAATTTTTTAACATGGGGAAATTGGAATATAAAACTAGTATATATACTTTAATTAAAAATATATTAAAGTTATATGGGAAAATAAACATTTTAGGAAAGTATGACATAGTTTTTTCTCTTTCCCCCTGGCCTCCCAGCTGCTCTACTAATTTGTGTGTAGAGATATATAATTTTTTAACTGGTGCTAAATTGATGCCTTTGAAGCTCCTGTCTAAGGAGGTCACTTGGATTGAGTTCATGGAAAAGGTCTGGGACAGAAGCCCTTCAGACTCAGGCTAATGGCAGCGGAATCAGGGACACTGACAATCAGCATAGAGGGCAGCTATCCTGGATACCAGGTGAGACACACAGGAAACTCTACCATCAAAAGCCAAGCCCAGTCTCAAGAGCCCCTAAAGGTCAAGTCCAGGCTATGATGAATACTTGTGATGTGGGGCCCCTAAGATAAGAGCAAGACCTTGGGAACCTTGCTTCACAACCACCAGGGTCCCACAACATCCCCCAAGAGCACTCCAAGAGCCTCTCTCTATCCTCCCACATCTCCCACCTGGGACTGCCTTCTGGGAAAACAGAAAAGAATATGCAAAAGTCCATGTGAAGGCCACCAGTTGGGGCAGTGATGAGGGGACCCATAGCTAGCAAGTGACACTCAAGATAGTTGAGAAAGGTTGGAGAGATAGCTTGGTGGCGTAAGTGCCTGCCTGGCAAGTGCAAGGACCAGGTTTGATCCTGGATACTGCATGCCATGCTGGCCCCTTGGGGTGCACCATGCCAGGCCCCAAAACCAGGTATGGTGACATGAGCCATAATCCCAGCACTGGGAAGGCTGAAACAAGAGGTTCACTATGAGTCCAAACTGCATAGCAAGACCCTGCATCCATAAAAATAAATAAATAAGATAGCTTGGGAGCAGCAGGGACAGAGCCCATAGCCTTCCTAGCAGCAGCTGGGCCAGTAGCTGTGCCCATTCTGGAGAAGCGCTAGAGGTAAAGTCATCAGTGTCCTCAATGAGCATGAGCTGCCTGTAATCACTAAAGGTGATGGATACCCTCCGTATGCCCCCAGCACGAGGCTATCCCATGTAGCTTTGTGCTCAGAGGCTGGAGGAGACCAACTGGTGAGACCCTGGTGGTACAAAGCCCACACTGAGGGAACATTTGCTATCCCTCACTGTATAACAAACCACCTTGAGCTTGGAAGCTGAGCATTTCTCATCTGTTCGCTCACAGCGCTGTGCTTAGCAGCTCTCATGTACAGCTCAGAGTGCCAAAGCCTGAGTCCAGGGACAGTGTAAGCTTTTGTCCAGAGCCACCTCTCAGGAACCAGCCATGGAGCAGAACCTGAGCCCTGGAACAGGCCCTGCCTGCCCAGCACAGTTTCTAGGAAAAGACCTCCCTACAGGGCCCTGTCACTAAGCAGAAATCAACATGGCTCTTGAATTGATATCCTGTCTCCAACAGAGTCAGTGCAAGAGGAAAGTTAAGAAGAGAAACTAAAGCTACCTGCAGCACCATGCCTTTGCACTGGGGGATCCTCTAGAATGTGAGAGAAGGGCTGATGTGATAGCTCCATGGACTAAGTGTCTGCTTAGGCAAGTGCAGGGACTGGGGTTCAATCCTCAGTACCACATGCCATGCCAGCCCTGCCCTCAGAAAGCACTGAGCTGGCCACTGAGTCCAGGCAAGGTGGCGCATGCCTGTAATCCCAGTGCTGGCGAGGCTGAGACAGGAGGATCACTAAGAATCTGAGCTGCACAGTGAAACCCTGTACCAAATACTTTAAAAAAAAAAAGTATGTGAGAGAATGAATTACTGTGATTTTTAAGTTCCAGTTTGGGCCGTGGGGGGAGGTGTTCTGTTTGCTTTGCTTTGCTTTGCTTATGGCAGCCCTGAGAGACCATTCCACAGCATCCCTTTACAGACCAAGGTCAGGAGCCTCAAGCCAGTCTCACTGAGCTAAAGTCAACACAAGCAGAGCTGGATCCTTCCGGATGCTCCCATGAAGGGCTCATTCCTTGCCTTCCCTCGCTTCTCCTTCCTCCTCCCTTCCTGCCAAGGTCAGATCACTGGGATGGGTCTCTGCTTCTGCCTTTCCCACCTTCCCTATCACGTTTATCTACTTTGGGGGCTATGTGGGACCTACCTGGATGGCCCAAGCTCCTCTCCCTGTGCCATGGTCAGCTTCCCCATTGAAACCTGACACACCCATGGGTCCCCGGGCAGGGTGTCTTTGGAACTGTTCTTCTGTTACCCCCTGGACCACTCTCCAGTCTGCTGTGGAGAGAAGGCAAGACCTGCACAGGAACCTGCTCGTGGGTGCAGGGTGGACCTGCGTAGTTGGGTGCAGCAAATCAAACTGCTCTAAGAACCTAGCAAGGCTGAGAGATCAAGAGATACTAAGTAGGGAGGTGCTGGAGATCTTTTCTGAGAAGAGAGGACAGATTTAAAAGTGGAAATTCACCCAGGGTCCCACACAGAGTATTTGGCACAGAGGTTAAAAACAGCCAGGGGCTCTCCAGGGGCCAGACACAGCTGGCCCGGGGAGGAAATGTAGCAATCTCACAAATTGTCCAGTCCATTGGCAGCGCCAGATGGCCTTGGGCAGAGACAGCACACCTCTGCATCCCCATGGCCATCCAGCCACAGCTGTCTCCAAGGAAAGCAGCACAATCCATGATGGCTTGGGGAGGGGAAGCTGCCCCAGACCACCTAATGAATAGAAGAGACCCGTGATCACACCCAGACAAAGGGTGTCGACACTGGTGTAGATAAAACAAGCAAGAGCGTGGAGGAAAAGCATCTGCACTGAAGTAGCTGTGAGCCCAATGCTCCTTCCCAGGGGCCTGAACTCACCTCAAAAAACTAACTATATGATGTCGAGGGCAGCAGGCATGCTACACCACTCAGAGGGCTTTATTACAGCCACGAAATTGAATGCTGCTGAAATGCGTGCTCTGTACGCCAACCACTGAGTGATAACAGGAGGACAGTGGGCATTAGGAATGCTGCAGCCTGGCAGCCGAGCCAGCAAGGTGCTAGTTCTAGTCTGCCCTGGACTCAGAAGAGAGGGAGCAGAAGAGACATCCAGGTGCATGAAGAAGAGGACAAATGTTTGCTTTTCCGGAGCAGGAAAGTGGCTATGCAGGACAGCAGTGGTGGATAATAAAATACTCACAGGTTCTGAGGTTACAAGCATGGGGCTCATTAGTCAGGGCTCCCCAGCCGCCTCCCCACCACAGCCTCAGGGTGATACCACATGGGGTCAGCAGTGTACAAGGTGTCCTTCGCCCGCAGCCTGTACAAGACAGTTCTACATGATAAACCCTGAGGGGACTTCACTGACCTCATAAGAAACAAAAAGTACATGTGTTGGTATATTGGTCGTGCTCTATCTAGGTCTTAACGATCCAGCAGAAAAAGTATAAAAATGAGGTATACACTGAGGGGCCATAATAATAAGTTGAGCTGTAAATGGCTATGGTTGACAACTTCTTTGGATAACTCACTATTGTTGTGGAGTGCTGGACTGTGTTGGATTGTGGTGTCGAGTTCAAGCACCTAAGTTAGTTGAATGACAATGGAGTGCCCATCTTTGACAGGTGTAGGCAAAGGAAGGGGTATAGAAAGGAAGAATCATGATGTGTGTGTATGGACAGTACAGTTGGGATAGATAATGCTGTGCTTCTACATAATCCTATGAGAGGCAAGATTTGCACTAATGGTGGTTGGACAGGATATTATGTCGGCTTCCAGTACTATGGACAACCACTAGGAAAATAACAAGGTAGAAAGTATTAATTATTGAATCTTTGATGTAATTCAGGTATAAAAAATAAGATATGCAAACAGCTACACTCTCTTAATTTACTGATAGACATACGGTATAATAATGTCTGTAAGTATAATATCATGTATGTACCTTCTATGATACCAAAACATGAAAACAGTTTGCAATGTATTAATTTATCAAATCCTTCTTGCCAAGGTATCTTAAAACTGTCTCATTGATATTTGTACTTCAATAAAACAAAAATAAAATTAAAAAAAAGATAGTTCTACTCAGCAGCCCTTGTTTAACACTGGATATTAACGCCATTATAATGTCCTTGTCCCTGACCTCAGAAGTTGTTTTGTTTTTCTCAGACATCTGCTTTTTTTAAATTCTAAATGAGCTGAAAGGAGCTACTTCTTGCTGTGCAGACTTCAAACAGAATCAGGCTTGCATTTCTTAAAGCACATTTTAATGTCACTTCTGGCCCTTCTGCAGGCTTCTGCCAGGCAAGGTGAGTGAAAAGCAGGTGGTACCCGCGCTGCTCAGCACTCCACCTCTGAGGCCCGGAACTAGAGCCCTGGAGGGCCAGTGGATTTCCCTTGGTCCTGCTGCTGGATGGTAGAAGAGAGTTCGGAGGCTCCGGAGGCAGGTAGGAGGTCAGTGACAACAGAAAAAGCAGTACCGTCTGAAGGAGTACACAGAGCTTGCTACTGCCAGCTCCATTCTCCAGCAATTATAAATGAGATTGAACCGGTGGAAGAAAAAAATGAGCAGGTTCCAAAATTAACTCCAGGATCTCCAGGAAGGCTTCTGTGCCTCAGCGCTGCCTCTTTTGTGCATGGGTGCCCCTTGGAGAGGTGCTCAGCGTGGCCCTCAGAATGCTGGGTTGAGAGAGCTCCACTTGAGGTCAGGAGTTGCTCCTGAAGAGCCACATCCGAGATGTGACTTAAACAGCTTCCCTCCAGCTCTGCTATGCCACTGGGAGCCCAGGGAGGTTTGTCTTTTATTCTCCCAAGTGGCTGATTTGGAAAAGGTGTCATGATCAGCTAGCTCCTTCCTGAACCAAATTAGGCCTCTGGTCTCTTGAGTTCTGCTCATGTTCTCTCGGCCTGACTTGCAGTTCCCACCTCTGACCACGGGGAGGACAAATGCCTGATTGTCTTCTTCTGAGCCAGGGTACCCCAGAATGCCTTCGCAGACTCCGTGTCTTTTTTTTTTTTTTTTTTTTTTTTTTAGGAACTGGGGATTGAACTCAGGCCCTTGCACTTGCCAGGAAAGTGTTTATTCCACTGAGCCATCTCCCCAGCCCCTGTGTCTTTAGGTGTTCCAAAATACACCAGAAGCAAATAATAGAGGAGAAAATATTGAAACTCACTGGACAAAGTCTAATTTTCTTTATGCTCTGCAAATACCCTAGAAGAAACTTCCTCCCATCTCAAGCATGTAGAATGGGATCCTCGGGTATCTTTTAATATTTTATATATATATATATATATATATATATATATATATATATATATATATATATATATGTGTATATATACATATATATGTATATATATATATATATATATAGAGAGAGAGAGAGAGAAAGAGAGAGAGAAAGAGAGATGGGGAGAAGAGAGAGAGAAAGTCAAAAAGGGAATGAGGAAAAATAGAAATATTTTATTTTTCTTATTCTTAATTAACCTAAAAAATATCTGTTCAAAGTATCAGGTAAATCTTGTAATTATAACATATGGATAAGTGAAATACATAAAAGTATTTTCATAGGGATGGGAGAAAGGAATTGAGAGTATTATAAGTTATTTACTGTATGTAAAGTGGTATAGTATTACTTAAAGGTAAACTTGGATTAGTTACAGATGTGTATTGCAAATCCTATGAAAACCACTAAAAAAATTTAAAATGGTATTATTACTATCCCAGAGAAAAGATAAGACGGGATCACATAATATGTTTAATTAAACCATAATTAAAACCATAAACAACAGTGTGAAAGAAAAGAAACAATGGTTTAGTGAACATAATAAATATTAATCCAGAATGTCAATAACCACTTTTAATGTGAATGGTATAAATATACCAATGAAAAGACAGAGACTGTCAGAATGGTGAAATGAGTGAGACTAGAATAGGTTTAAAGAAAAGAAAAGAAAAAGAAAAAGAAGAAGAGAAAGATACACCCTGAAGCAGATGCACTGTACTGTATTCATTTGAGATTCTCGAGGAAGGAACATTATTAGGAATAAAGAGGGGCTTTCCAAGGGAACTATTCTCGAAACACAACAGCCCTACGCTTGTATGCCCCTGATAACACCATGTGGGTGTGCATGAACAAACACTACTACAACAGAAAGGACAAGTAGCGAGCTACTGTTCCAGCTGAAGTCTCTAATACCACCTTTCAGTAATTGACAGGCCCAGGAGACTGAAAATCAGAGAAGAGAGAGTGGAACTCACCAGCAACATCCAAATGGACCGAACTGACATCGGTAGCACACTTCACCCAACAGGACCAAAGCACACACTCTTCCTGTACAAAAACAAAAGACCAGAGTCAGTTGCTCCCCAAAAACAATCAAGGAAAATTTGAAATTTGAAATAAATGTCATTTATTCAACTGCCAAAACTAAAGTATTGAGCGCATATTAGATGTGAAAATATTTGTTGGTCTTTAAGCAGGAAACTATAATACAGTAGTAAAAGCAACCAAAGAAAATCTAACTGAATAGAATAATATTTGTAATCATAGATTGAAAGCCCTCACACTGTTATGATAGCAGCTCTTCTCACCTTGTCCTATGGATACAATGGAATTCCAGTCAAAATCACAGGTATTGACAAACTGATTCTAGAAGTTTATGGGGGGAAAAAGTAGTATAGCTAATTTTGAACAAAGAGGGACAAGTTTGGTGGACTCTCTCTGCCCATTTCCAGAGTTATTATAAAGATACAGTAATCAAAATCTTGGCCAAAGAACAGACACAAAGGTCAATGAAATGGAATAAAGGACCCTAAGATACACTGCTTAAATGTAGTCTAATTGTTAACAAGGTGCAAGGGTAATCCAAAGAGAAAGAATAGTCTTTTCAGCAAATGGTACAAGAACAGTTAAATGCCTGGATGTGAAAAGAAACAGAAACTGTATGCAGATCTTAGAAATTTCACCCAAAACAATGAGGTCAAAATGAGTTATTTCTGGGGTGATAGCTCAGTGGAATAAGTGCTTGCCTGGATAGCACAAGGTCCTGAGTCTGATCCCTGGTACAACCAAAAAAAAAAAAAAAAAATGAATTACTTCTAACCTGGTTTCATTTTGAGGAGATATAAATGTTATTATTAGTGATAGTTGTATAGGTTTGTGAATTTACTAAGAAAAGACATATTGAACCCTTTACAGAATGATTTTGTGATAAATTACTACATCACAATAAAATTAATTTAAAATGGTTCACAGACATCAATTTAACATGAAAAACTTTATAGTTGAACTTCACAATTCGATAGGACAGCAGAGGAGAAATCTATATGACTTTATTTGTTATGAGTTTTAGACAAAATACTGAAAGCCCAGTTCATGAAAAAAAAAAAAAATGCTTTATTGTGCCAGCCAATAGCTTGACAGACTAAAGCACTTGCTTAGGCTGGGGCTCAATCCCCGACTTGTCGTGCTGGTCCCACTCCCAGGGCATGCTAAGACAGTGATTGAGACGGGATGTGGTGTCACGCGCCTGTAATGCCAGCACTTCAGAGGCTAAAAACAGGAGAATCACTATGCGTCCAATCTATGTAGTGAGACCCTGTACACCCTGTTGACCCTGTCCTAAATACAAAAAAAAAAAAAAATTGGACTTTATTACATTTGAAATTTTTTTCTATGAGAAAACCTATAAAGAAAATGAAAAAGTCATAGATTGGAAGAAAATATTTGAAAAAAATATTAAAAGACTTTGTCACAGTCAGTTGCATAGTTCTGCCATTCATGTCCCACAGGGTACCTAGATTCAACATTATTTGTGGTGTGTCTGTGAAGGCAATTCCGGGTGACATTACCAAGGAATCCATGGACTCAATAAAATGTACTGTCCTGGCCTGTGTGGGTGTGTCACCCAAGCCGTCTGGGTGGAGCAAGAAAAGAGAAGAAAGATTTCTCCCCTTTTTCTTCCTGTAACCCTGAAGAATGATGACTGATACTGGTCTATATCCAAACATCCAAGAATATTTAAACTCAAAAACATAAAATCAGCCAGATGTGGTGACATATAGATGTCATTCTAGCAGTCAGGGGCTAAGCAGAAGAAGTACTGTGAGTTCAAGGTCATCCTGACCCTGGAGGGGGAAAGAGAGAGAGAGAGAGAGGATCAAGCAAACCAAGTTAAAAAATAATCCAAAGAATGAAGCTTACTAGTCTGTATAACTAATGCATACTAATAAAAAAAAATTAATGAGCAAAAGATCTGAAAAGTTACTTCATCAAAGAACACAGATGGCAAACAAGTGCATGGAAACATGCAAGTAGCACTTGCTACTGGGGAACTTCAAATTAAAACAAGACACCACCCCACACCTATTAGAATGGATAAACATTGAAAATGAATCTGACAATACCAAATGCTACTGGGATACAGAGAAGCAGAATCTCTCTCTCTCTCTTTCTCTCTCTCTGCCTGTCTCTGCCTCTCTGTCTCTCTCTCTCTCTCTGTCTCTCTCTCTGTCTCTCTCTCTGTCTCTCTCTCTCGCTCGCTCACTCTCTCTCCCTCCCTCCCTCCCATTTCTGCTAGAAATGGTACAGCCACTCTGGAAGAGAGTTCTATGCTGGGTGTGACAGTGCACGCCTGTAATCCCAGCACTTGGCTGGCTGACCCCAGAGCATCAACAATTTGAGGCTATCCTTGAGATCCCTTGCCAAAAATAAGCAAAAAGAAAGAAAAAAGCAAGGACTCTAAATTAATTAACAAATAAATGAAGCAATTGTGGACACATCTGCTTCCTTTTGTCATTGGCACTGAAGTCCAGGCATGAGCTAAAGAATGAAAAGAAAGGGCACTGAGGAGAGACTAGGCACACAGGGGGTCTGAAAAACATGCACAGCAGGAAGGGTCTTTCGGAGTAGGGAAGAAGTGAGAAAAGGACAGAGCACTCCTGTCTTGAGCACAGGTGAATTCTCCCTTGCCCCTGTCAGATCCCCCAGGAGCCTCCAGATTGTGAGAGCTTCCAGGCTAACAAGTGAACCTGATACGTGTTTCAGATGCTGGCAAGAAGACATGATGTTTCTGGTTTAGTTTCTTTCTTGTGAAGCAACAGGCAGGATGAGCCTCACCTTCACAAGGCAGAGAAGCAAGGGGCTTGCTCCTGCACAGTAGCTTTCTGTCTCAACCAGGGCACCCCTGGCTCTCCAGAAGCCATGATCTTAGAAGAGGCAAAACTGCTTAATCCTTGGCCTGATGGGCAACATCGTCTTTATTATCCTGGCTAAAAAACAAATTCATCCTCTGATCTGGAGAGAGAGATTGTCTCCAACTTCCCAGGACAAAAGCTGAGCTGTCCATAGTCACCAGATGTGTAGAAATGCCAAGAGCACTGGCCCCACCCTGCTACTGGTGCAGGAAAATTCTAGAAGCAAGGGGGAGAGGGGACACTGTGCCTCCTAACGCAGCCTGAGAAAGTCAAGCACAAGCCAGTCTTCAAGGCCTGTGGGCTCTCTACTTGGAGAAAAGATTCTATCCTGGCCACAACTCCAGTCTTGGTACACACAGTCTGCGATAGAGACCAACATCGAAAATTCTTTCCTCATCATGCAATTAGTGTCATCCACCTTCCCCTTTTCTATTAGTCATAGTACTCATGCAAGTCCTCAAATTATCAAAGGGGGATCTTGAAGATTTGGCTCCCATCCTTGACAGCCTTGCTTGGAGACCAAGGGTACTTGGGAATATTTTCAGGACCCTTTAATTCTACACAGAGGTTTCCTGGAGGCACTGGTATCTGTATGTGATGCAGTGCCAAGCAAGATCTCCAGGGTGCTGTGGACCTGTTTGGTCCTTCTGCAAGCTCCTAGTATCCTCCTTGGACCTTCGAGGTGACACCATCTTAAAAGGGGACAAATGGCCTTTGCCCCACTCCTGCCAGTGTGTGTGCCGACAGAGAGCTGACTGGGCGTGTATCTTACCCGGCACGCCTTGCCTACTACACTGACTGAGATCAGCTTCCTCTATATGGTCGCCTCCTGATACTTGTCCAGGGCAAAAGGGAGATATCCTGATAGCAGAGAAAATATGAGGCATGCTCTTTCCAAGCCACCCAAATGCCATTCTGCATGCCTGCGAAACAGACCATTTCAATTTGGTCTCAAATTCTGTGCTCAGAAACCAACTAAAGCAGAGAGAAACTGCCACCATCAGACTGGAGCAAGGGTGGGTCTGAAGAGCACTGTTAAGCCACCACCACACCCAGCTCCAGCCCCTCGGGGCTTTCCTCTCCACCCACCCAACACCCATTGGCATGTGGGCTACACTCAAATGTGGAATTCCTGTGGGAAGCTATGTCCATCCCTCTGTGAAAGCAATTAGATTCTTACCTTTAAGATAAAAAAAAAAAACTCATCTGGTATAGGCTCCAGGTTTTGTGGCAGAATGCCATTTTGGGGTGACCACACTCATACCAGTGACAAGACAGTGGAGCCCTCTTGTGACTTACTCAATCACCAGGTACTTGCTGAGGGGCTTGGTTGTGCTAGGGTTATAGCAGAAATCCCAAATTAGAGATCATGCTCATGGAAAGATGTTTAATGGCCCCTGAATGTAGAAAAGAAAACCATGTCTAGATGGGTTGAAATTTTGAAATGAGGTATCCATTGTGCTTTTCCTCGGGCAACACAGAAACATGCAGTAGAGTTGGCACAAAGCCAGCCTTATTTCCACCACTTCGTAGTATTAAGTGCAGGGCAGGGCATTCTGTGGCCCAAACAGTTCCCCACCACCTACCACAGTGGTAAGGATCCACTGTCCAAACTGAACTTGTTCAACACCAAAGGCCAGTGGCAGAACACTTCACCCAGGGCTGGTGGAGCAAGGCTCATGTCTTTGGAGTCACCTCATCTGGCTAGGCTCCTCAGTGCCTGACTCCATATTCCAGGACTACCCAGAGCTGGTGCCTCCCTGAAAACAGCAGGTATGAACCTAATCTTGAAAAGCCCATGTTAGCAAATGAGCCCTGACCTACTCGGGGTGATGGGATGCTGGGTGTGGGCTGGCATTGTCGCCAGTGCTCAGGTCGTCCTACAGGGCTCACATGCACCTGAGCTGAGCAGAGAAGGTGCCACCACTGGCCACCCCCCAGCTACCTGGAAGGGTTACGGCCAGCCCCAGGTCATCTCGGAATCCCTTTTCTATCATTAGATCCTACTGATGCCTGAAAGGAATGTGAAGATAGGGTCGGTTTAGTCCAGCTGTCTTCAGTTCACCCAGGAACACACACAACAGTGGCGACCTGAGAAAGGGCCCTGTTCTGTCTCTCACTCTGTGGACGGCATGGGCAGAAGTGAGACTTTGCTAAGCTCAACTTGCTAAGAGACTTGCTAAGCTCCATGTGTGACACTGGCCAAGGGGGCTGGCAGGGGCCAGGAAGGAGACTGAGGGGAAGGAAGCTCACTGAAGCTTCTCACAGCCCTCAGTCCTGGGCAGGCCTCTACAACCAGGATGCCCATGATACCCACCCAGGGGACTGGCAAGGATCCAATCAAGTGTGCAACAGGGCTTGTCAGTCTCTAAGAACTAAATAAGTGCTAGGCTTATTATTATTTCTTATCAAATTAACTACCCATATACTATAATTGCAAAGTGCTTCCAAGCAGAGCCGATCAGGATACAGGGGCTCATTAGAAATTCCAGGCAATGCCTCATCTTTTGCTGACCTTTGCATTAATTCTTGCCTTTTCTCTCTTCATTAAATCTTACTCCCGGAGCTGTTATTAGCTCCCCAGTCTCTCCCCTGATTAAATAATGACCTGAGATCACTCGCTTAGGCTGTCCCCCATTTCAATACCCTGCAGGCCCAAGGCACCCCTACTGTGGATGTGGCCACACTTGCTGCAGGCAGTGGTTGGCAAGGCAGGCATCACTAAATCACCCTTGATTTGTGTACAAGGAGAATGCCTCTCACACCAATTATTAAAAGCTTGCAATTTTCTATGGGGGGGAACCTGCAGTTTTACAAATAATTAGTTTGGGACTTGATCTTCCTCCAGTTAAAGGACACTAATGAACCCCATTCGATCAGTTACATTCTCATGCTGAAGTTTGGAGCAGTGTGAGGGGTTATTCCTGCTGACAGCAGAGAAGAGGTGCCTCTCCTGCTTTCTCCTGCTGACCTGGGCAAGGTCCCTCATTAGCCCACAGCTAAGCATGCAAACAAGTCTCTAATGTGTCCCAGAGAAGCACCATCCTGCACAGCCCTCTAGCCCTCCTTCCTTGAGCTTTACTAACCTCAATTACAAACTCTAGCCCTGATATCTTGTGGGTATAAATACTAAACTGTGGGATTTTAGAATGAGCTTGAAGTTCAAGGACAGTCAACAATAAAATACTTGAATAGATCTTTTGCCAACAGTGATATAAAAGTGGCCAATAAAGCAGGAAGTAGTGGCTCATGCCTGTAATCCCAGCACTCAGGAGGCTGAAGCAGGAAGACTGCTGGGAGTTCAAGGTCAGTGTGAACTATATAGTGAGCTCAAGGCTGACCTGGACTACATAGAGCCTATATCAAAAAGAAAAGAAAAAGAGAAAGAAAGACAGAAAGACGAAAGACGAAAGAAAGAAAGAAAGAAAGAAAGAAAGAAAGAAAGAAAGAAAGAAAGAAAGAAAGAAAGAATGGCCTAATAAAGCTGGGGGTAGTGGTACACACCTATAATCCCAGCACTCAGGAGACTGAGGAGACTCCATGGAGACTGGATCCCCATGAAATAAAGGCCAGCCTGGGCTACATAGTGATTTTAAGATCAACCTGAATTGTATCATGAAATCCTACCTCAAAAATAAATAGCTAGCCTGCAAGCAGGCTCAGAGATGATGGGGGATGGGGTCTGATCCCCGGGCTTGCCTTGCTGGTCCCACCCCCGGGGCACACTGAGACAGCAATTGAGACTGGGTATGGTGGCGCACACCTGTAATCCCAGCTCTCAGGAGGCTGTAAGCAGGCAGATCACCCCAAGTCCAATCTAGTAGTGAGACAATGAATACCCTGTAGACCCTTCCCCAAAATACAATAAATAAGTAAATAGCTAGGCATGGTGGTCCATGCCTATAATCCCGGCACTAGGGAGGCTGAGGCAGAAAGATCATCACAAGTTCAAGACCGTGTCTCAAAACTATAAATTAATAAATAATAAATAAATAAATGCATTTAAATGGTCAGTAAGCCCATGGAAAAATCAAGGAAATATACATGAAAGCACAAGAAGTCACCATCTACAACCTATCTAAAAGTGGAAAATAACAGCATTGGTGAAGATGTGGAAAAATGGGAACCCTTGTGCAACCTTGTGTTGGTGGGAAAACAAGATGATACAGATCCCATGGAAAACAATATAACAATCACCAATTAAAACCGTAACTGTTATATGATCTAGTATCTATTCAAAGGAATTGCAAGTAAGGAGGCAAAGGAAGCACAGCAGCATTATCACAGCTGCTCTTCTCGTAGTAGCGTTATTCACGACAGCCAAAAGGTGGAAGCAACCCAAATGTCCATGCACAGATAAATGGATAAACAAAGTTGTTCATCTTAGCCCATTTCGGTTGTCATAATAAAATACCACAAAGTAGCTTGTAAGTAATGTAAATCTATTGCTCATAGTTGTGAAAAATGGAAACTCCAAGACCAGGGCTACAGCGTAACGTATCAGTGTCCAGCGAGGATCTGCTGTTTCGGATCTGCTGCGCCACGGTTGGCGCCTCCTACCTGCGCGCCTCACATGGTGGAAGGAGAAAAGAAGCTGCGCGTGATGGCAGGGGCCTCTTCTAGGCGGGCAGAAGCCACGCTTGTGAGAGCGCCGCCTCGTGACCTAGTCACGTCCTAAAGGTCCTACATCTGAACACTGCCGTGCTGAAGATTTAAGTCTCAGTGCATGAATCGTAGGAAGACACAAACATCAACTGCAGCAATGGTGTAGAATACAGCATAACATTATTCTGCCTTAATAAATTAGGAATGAAATTCTGATACCTGCCACAGTGTGAAGGAACCTGGAAAACACTGAGCAAAAATAAGCCAACCACAGGCCAGCCAAATAGCTGAATGGACTACAGGGCCTGCTTAGGCAGACTCAGGGGCCAGGAGTTCAATCCCCTGGCCTGCTGTACCAGCCCGTCCCCAGGGCACACTGAGACGTTGATTGAGACTGGGCATGGTGCTAAGCGCTGTAATCCCAGCACTTGGGAAGCTGTAAACAGGAGGATCACTACAAGTCCGATCTACACAGTGAAACCTCATACACCATGTACACCCTGTCCTAAATACAAAAAATAAATAAATAAAATAAGCCAATCACACAAATGATTCAACTAGAGTGAATACTCATGAGCGAAACAAATCCGACCCGCATGTGCAAATATCATATTGTCACCCTCGTGTAAGAACCTGAAAGAGTAAAGTGGACCTGAAGGGCACAAAGGATACTGTCGAAGGAAAAGAAACTGTTCAAAGGAAAGGAACAACTGGAATGAGGGAAAGGAGAAAACAAAGAAAGAAGGGAAAAAGAAATATATGTGTGTGTATACATAGGATAGTTTGGATGATTGTATTGCTGCATTCTGATGGTCTATTGAAAGTGGCAGTTGATGCTTAGTTATTTTTTTCTTCTTCCTTTTTATAATTTTTGATCAACCTTACAGGCTTATATCTGGTAACCTGAGCAACTAATTAGAAGACAACAATATGCAAAATAACAACCACTGTAGAACTCCTTTCATTTTGTTTAGTGAAATTCTGTATCATTTCTACTGTTTTTCAAATATATTTTGTATTCCCTTTTTAAAAGATTTTTTAAAAGAGCAAGTGTATGACTAGTGTGATCAAACTCATGTGGACAGATAACAGAATGGCTGCTAGTAGCTAGGAAGGCAAAAGAGGAAGCTATTTTAATGGGTAATTGTTTAAGCTCAATTTTTTGAAATGAAAAAATTTTAGAGATGAATGGTGATGATGATTGTGCACCAACGTAAATCTCCCTAATGTAGCTGAAATGCATGCTTAAAAATGGCATATGTATATTTTACTGCAGTTTAAAATGAAATAAATGTATGTGGGGAGTGATGCAAGATAGAGACAGATTACACCTGTGGGGCTGGAGTGGGCCTGGGTCAACCCTGGGAGTTCAGGATGCCCTGAGGTGAGCTAAGCAATCAAGTTGCTGGGCAGAGGGGTTTCAATCAACAGTTGCCTCCCAAGTGTATAAATAAAGGCACTGCAATGAGTGGGCACTTCTTTTTCTCCCATCAGGAGAGGAGGCTCCACCTGCCCTCAGCTTTCTGCATTCTGACTCTTGTCTATTTCTTCATCCTCCACCATCTGTCCACTGGGAATTTGGAGAGCTGCACTGGATGCAGGAAATGTACTGGGGGAAAAGTTCAAAGTGGGTGCCCCAAATATCCCTAGACAACACCCAGACATACAACAGGACTGGTCAAACCCAAACATGTACCCTCAAGGGCCATGGGAAGCTCTAGCCCCTACCATCAACACCGTTGGCAGAGATGACACCTGTGACCAAGGTCATCCCCATTCTTGCCCAGATCTTTCAGAGGCAAATACTTGGGCTCAACCTCATTCAAACACCATAGGATTGGCCTGAACATCCCAGGAATTATCCCAGCATTCACAGTGAAGGCCTAGACCTTCACTAGAAGGAAAATTGCAGGCCAGTTACCTTAGAGGTGCCTTGCTTCTGTAAAGAGAGGTGCAAGATCCACTTCTCCTGCTACAACTATGTCTTCCAAAGAATAAGACTGTTGCACTTTGATTCAAGCAAATTATAATTAAATAAAATGTAATATTTAGCTCTTAGCCACAGGAGCCACATTTGAAATATTCAATTGCTCTGTGTGGCAAGCAGTCACTCTTGGGCAGAAAAGACCTAAACCACTCCATCTCAGCAGGAAGCTCCATTGGAAGAGCTTTCTTCATTCTGACCTAGGGACCACCCCATGCACCCTGCCTGGGAATTGAATCCATTTGGAGAATCAGTGGTTTCAAGGCCTCTCAGCAACCTGAAGGCCACCAGCAACTCCAGCAACAGCAGGAGATGCTGCAGAGAGTACCCAGATGCTCAGTGGAGAGTCCTGAGATGCTGCCTTGTGTAAGTAGCAAATTAAGCTACAGCCATTGCTGGTCTCCCAGGAAATAAGGGAGCAGCTTCAAAAGGCTGGCTTGAGAGAATAGTATTGTTGTCCCCTACCAGCAAGTAATCTCAGATAACATAAATCACCATTTACTAATTAAACCTCCAGAATTATCCATTTAAGGGACAGAGTTGACTTTTCACCTTCTAAAGCCTTTTATTATTATTACAGATTTTTATCTCAGTCGAAATTTTCTTTTTTGCATCCTATCAAAAGCATTAATAAACTGCATTCAAGACCTTACCTCGAAAATATGTTGAGTAGACTAAGTAAATCAACACTGACTCTTACTTCTCTGAAGGGGGAAGAATTGAGCTGCTATGAATTTAAATATGTTTTAAGTCAGAGCTGATAAGCATTTTAATCCTGTCTAAAATAAGCATGTTTAGTGGATAGTGATAAACATGGCAGGTTGCTACCTATAAAACCGTGGGTGGGAGAGAGCCCAGGAGAGTAGAACAGGGTAGAAAAATCATTTGACTGGATGGGTCTTCTGAGAGGTTAGGATCTTGCTAGTCTATTGTGTGTCTTTCTTACTTACACACGTGAATTTGTCTGAGAAGCAGCATTTTAAAAGCCTGTGGCAGGTGCTTGCATGGCTGAGCTCTGAAGAGCGGCTCAGGTCAGGTCTCCCAGGTACAACTTGCCAAGCACTTTGCAAAACACAATTCCTTCTCTACAGTGCCGCCTCTTTCTCCCCCACCCCACCTCTACCCCAAGGGCCCAATTCATGAAGTGCACAAGACTAAAGTCGATTTGATTTCCAGATAGCAACCCGCACACACTTCGATGGCCACATCTTGAATACAGAGCAGAAGCTGCTTGAGATCAAAAGGGCAGGGTGACTAAGGCAAGGCCTTTCCAGCCAGGCAGGGGAGTGAACTTTAAGGACAAGTTTGTCTGGAACAAGCATGCGCTTGCCTGTTGGAATCGCCTCCCCTTCTCAAGGCGACCTGGAAACTAAGGCTGCAGGACACTAAGAAACACTCCCAGAAGGACAGAGTCCACTCTGATTCCAAGTTAAGGAGGATCACACCGCCCAGAGCTGCCAGAGCCTCCCAGAGTCAGAGGCAGATACATTCCCTACAGTAGGGATCTGTGATGTGGCTTGAAGAAAATCCTACCAGTTTTATGCATTTTAATTCCTATGTCTTTTTGAGACAGGCTTTCACTATGTAGTTCATGCTGGCCTTGAATTCATGGTGCAGCACAGTCTAGCTTCAAAGTCACAGCAATTCTCCCACCTCAGCCTCCGGAGTGCAGACATTGTTAAGCGTGCACCACCATGTACAGCCTGAGTTTTATCCACTTCTTTTTAAAATATCAACCTTTTCCTATCTATAATACACTCGCTCTTTTCAAAATAGAAAGCAGTGCTAAGATGAGTTAACTAGAGTAAGACCAGTGTCCAGGAAGATGCATGACTTTTCTCCTCTCTCCTGGGTGTCCTGGGATGCATTGTCTGCTCCTGAGACATTCAGAAAGAGAGCTTTGGACTAAGCTCAGCCAAGCAAGTGAAGATTTAGAGAAAAGCACAGGTTTCCTCTTTGCATACTTGTGTCCCTGTCGTGGAGTGAGGCACAGATCGCACCCCAGGAATGAGGCATGGGAAACCTCCACAGGATGGCTTCCTCACCTCCACTGTGCTCAGAGCCAGAGAGACAGCTGGCACCAGTGCTTCTACAAGTCACAGGCAGGGCTGGGGCCCCCCCAGGCTCAATATTAGTCATTATGTCTCCTTTATTGCCAAATAATGACTCTGCCAGGCACCGCACTATACCAGCACTTGAGTCCTTCATATTCCATAAATGCACCCAAATTATTCATTTATCATTATTTATGTTATTGATGGAGTCTCATTTCTCCAAGTAAATTATTCTCCCCAAGTCTGATATATTGGTTTAAAATGACAAGTGTTAAAAATTGAACAGAAAATGAGCTCCAAATTAAAGTAAAAATGAATCTTCTGGTGTGGTGATAGACCTTTCTAAAATCCTACTTGAAATCTATGTATTTATCAGATAATCACAAGTGGTAGTAGAATTGAATGAGTTATGACCTCATGCTCCTTAAAGTAATTTATCGCAGGAATTCTGCCTTGACTACAAAGCTCTAGGAACTTATGCTGTTACATCTTAAGGCACTCACTGTTTCCAGCTGTAGGCTTATAAACTCCTCACATGCCATTCTAAATGAACGTGAATCACGTGGGCTGGCTGATCAGCTGAGAGGAGGGTCTCAGTAGGGTCCCTGGGCCCAAGGGTCCAGCAAAAATGCTCCTAGGTGACCAGCCTAACTCCACTGTGTCTTAACCCCCAGAGGAGACACGGGGTCTCCAGAGCTCACATCCAGGACCAGGGGTTGAGCCAGAAAGGTAGCATTCATGCCGTGATACAGCACTCTCAGGAGAGACTGGAATGGCTTGGGGCACAGGGAGCTCCAGAAAGTCTTTCCGGGAATAGGGACCTGAATGGAGTTAACCAATCCATAATCAGAGGAATAAGAAATCATCCCTGGCTCAGTACCTCATGACCAGGAGCTAAGAGGACACTTGGAAGAGGAAGATGCATAATTTTTGGGTTGTGGAATTAAGAACGGGACATCTATTCTTTAACTCACCAGATGAGCATCTGATGCCACAGATAGGCACAGCGCACCATGGCACACAGCACCCGATGCCTTTTTTCCAAGCAACCAGAGCCAACAGCAAATCCTGCAAGGCCCAGGGATCTCTGTTGGCCCTGAAAGCTCCCAAAGGCAAGAGCCTAGAGCCCTGGCCCAGCCCCAAGGCACTCCCCAAGGCTTCTGGAGAGTTCTCCACACATCTACATCAGCATGCTGAGCACCTGGGCACTGTGAGAGAAGGCAAGACCCACCTGGTCCTAGAAGTTCTCATAGTTTACAGGGAAAAACTAGATTTAGAGCTTGGGACATGAATATAACCACCATCCCTTACCTTTTTCTTTTCCAAATAGTGACCTCCCAGAAACCCCTTAAGAGGCTTCCCAGCCCCTCCTTCAAAATGCCAGGTCCTGCAGCGGATTGTTTCTAAGTCCAGCCACTATCATTCTTGCTGCCTCCATCCCCACCTCACTGTTGGACACAGGTCCCTCTGCAAGGCCTTCCCTTCTGTCAACCTCCAGGGTGCCTGCTCCTTGCAGGGGCACCACAATGCCACTGGACTGTGGACTCAGAATTTTCACAACTCATCCTCTGACCATCAGCCCAGACACTTTGAGTGCTGAGGACCAGCTGGGTGTGGTACAGGCAGGCAATAATTAATATTAATGAACTGATGTAAAACTAAATTGAGAATCCATCCTCAGCCTACATGACTTGTTGCAAGGTCCCTGGCTGGCTTAGGGACAAATTAATCTTCAAGCCATTGGCCAGAGCTGAGACTAATAGTCTGTCGAGTTCTGGTGCCTCAAAGCAAGATCTCATGGCAGCTGCCCAATTCTGTATAGACCAGTAACCGAAATTAGCAGACAGGCAGGCTACCAGTTAGCCATGATCTGTTCCTACTGCATTGGTCCTCAATTCTTGAGCCTTGACCATATCAGCTGTTCACTCCCACTGCTTCCTGCAGCCACAAGCATACCCCTGATCAAGCAATCCACCCAATAAAAGACTCTATGCCTCGAGGTCTTAGCCTGTGGTTAGCTTTGACCATCCTGGTGCTCCCTGTAAAAATATGTTCTGTCTGTCTTATTCTGTTGCTGCAGCTCTAAGCAGGAGATTGGCAGTCCTAGGCCTGGGCCCTGATTCCTGAGAAGGTGGTATCCACGGGGCCCCACGTGTCCCCATACCACCAATACCAGCCTCAGCTCTCCCTTCAGGAACATCTGACTCCTCCCAGATTCTTCATTCCCTGAGTGATTTAAGTCAAGACCCTTCTTATCCATTAGAGAAGTGATCCTGAATTCCAGTTAATCCCTGTCCTCCCAGAAACTTCCCAGCCTTTACACCAAGGCATGGCCCTGCTACCACCTGATCTCAGAGCCACTGCTGGCCAGCCTTGGTGGTCCCATTACTGCCCCTTGTGATTTGTATGAATCCATGTGGCTCTGGTTGTGACCCTTCCAAGCACTGTGACATCTACTTTTACAAGCCAGAAAGGAGAAGCAGATCCTGGCTCATCCTCACACACCACACAGAACAGGCAAGACAAGAGTCCATCATGCCCAAGACTCCTGGTGCACGCAGAGCACAGGTCCAACACCTGCGTCTAGAGGTCCTGGACTGGAGTGCAGCCATGAGGAAGAACTTCGCCTGGGCAAATGATGGCACCGGACGTGGTGGGCTAGTGGTGGAATGCAGTGATGCAACAGCCCTAGATACTGACATGGGAAGCACTGGTTTGCTCCTTGTCATTCCAAAGATGCCTCTGTAACCAAACTCCTAACAATGCCAAGAGGAGATCCTGAAGGCTGGGCTTGCTCAGAGCCAGGGCTCATTTCCTGCTGAGGCCTGGCTGTCTCCTCATCTCCATGCTGAAGGAGTTCCCCACAGGGCTCCCTTTGAAGTTAGAGGTTGCTCCAGGCTGAGAACCACTCAGCAGGCTGCCTAAATATGCAAGGAAACCTGTTAGTATAAGTAGAACTTCTTAGAATCCAAGAGCTCAGGAAAATTCCAGGGCAGTCTCAAGGAGAGGTCCAAAATGAAGGCCAGGCAAGACCTATTACAGGGGTCAGAGAGACCCCGAAGCTCAGGTCAAACACTCCAGGTGAAAAAGCAGGTGCCCTACCACCCCAAAGGAAACCACCCATCTGGGCTACTCCTGTCAGCTTCTTAGTATGTCTCTTCTGTGTGGGTCATGGCTTCCTTCTCCTGGAGTGTTTCAGTCAAGGGAGAATAAGTGGTCACCTGCGGCTTTCTCAGCTTGCAGCTTGCACTGGACCTGTGGCAGGCTATCACATCTTTGTCCATGGATAGGGTCCACATCTTGCCCCACCATAAGGCCCAGGTGAAGACCTTGAAAACCAGTGGGGGTCTCTGTGGGACCAAAATCACATGGACAGTTACATGATGTGACAACCTTGTTTCTTGTTTCTTCATTTAAGCAGCCTGATTTTGATTCTTTTTTCTCTTCATTGTTTTTGTGGTTGTTTAATGTTTTGCTTTTTATGCTCCCCCCCCCCTTTTTTTTTGTCTTTTTGAGACAGGGTCTCACTATGCAGTTCAGGCTGGCCTTAAGCTCACCTTGTAGCTCAGGCTGATCTCGAACTCACAACAATCCTCCTGCCTCAGCCTCCCGAGCGCTGGGATTACAGGCCTGCACCACCACGCCTGGC